>OY856412.1:743973271-744190771 GCA_963693085.1 Alisma plantago-aquatica
CTCCGTAAACTTAACACAGCATGTGTATAATGGTATCTCAGCATCATGCATAATGTTTCTAAAGATAGGAGGTGTATCGGTGTGCTCTACCCTACAACTATCCAACATCGCATCAACGATGTCTGCTGGAACTGGTTCGTTCACATTTACGTCATCGGAGGCAATTTCTTCTTCCACCCAAGCAGTGCTATCGACATCTACTGGTTTCGATTTTGAAATCTCTCTATGCCAGTTCCATTCTGTATAGCCTTGTACAATCCCATTTCACATGACATGACTTTTGATTTCCTCACCAGTGTTGACTTTCAAGTTGTTACCCCAATGCCTACATGGACAGTAGAACCTATCTATAGGTTTTTTCCTATGTTCCTCGGAAAATCTAATAAACTGATCAAGACCAGATATAAACTCTGGGGTGCAACGATTACGAATGGACATCCATGATCTATCCATTCTATGATCAAAGTGAAAACAAGTATATATTAGGAAACAAGTATATATTAGGAAAAGATTAGGGTATACACTTACATCCTAAGTGTATAATGTGATGTCATTCTTATATATAATAAATGTGTACCACCTATCCCATCCTTGAACACCTAATCTCACTAGTAAGTGTATAATGTGTATTGGGTTTTCAAGAAAATTTCGGCAGCATTTCCCCGCTGTTCTCTAAGTACATATGTACTTAGAGAACAAACGGGGAAATGCTACCGAAATTTTCTCGAAAACCCAATACACATTATACACTTACATCCTAAATGAGATTAGGTGTTCAAGAACAGTCCCAAACTGGGGACTATCCAAGATTTACTCCTAATGATTCAATCTTGGACGGGTTTCTAGGCCAACAAACACAATAATAGATATCTACAATGAAGCCGGACTCCATACAAACAGTATATAATTTAGTGATTGTTCATTCTAATTTATACCAATGTACAAGTAATATAAAGAACAATGATTGTTCACATTCTAGGCCAACAAACACATGTGATGTTATTCTTATATATAATAAATGTGTACCACCTATCCCATCCTTGAACACCTAATCTCACTAGTAACTATATAATGTGTATTGGGTTTTCAAGAAAATTTCAGCAGCATTTCCCCGCTGTTCTCTAAGTACATATGTACTTAGAGAACAAACGGGGAAATGCTATCGAAATTTTCTCAAAAACCCAATACAAATTATACACTTACATCCTAAGTGAGATTAGGTGTTCAAGAACAGTCCCAAACCGGGGACTATCCAAGAATTACTCCTAATGAGTCAATCTTGGATGGGTTTCTAGGCCAACAAACACAATAATATATATCTACAATGAAGTCGGACTCCATACAAACAGTATATAATTTAGTGTTTGTTCATTCTAATTTATACCAATGTACAAGTAATATAAAGAACAATGATTGTTCACTTTCTAGGCCAACAAACACATGTGATGTCATTCTTATATATAATAAATGTGTACCACCTATCCCATCCTTGAACACCTAATCTCACTAGTAAGTGTATAATGTGTATTGGGTTTTCGAGAAAATTTCGGCAACATTTCCCCCCTGTTCTCTAAGTACATATGTAATTAGAGAACAAACGGGGAAATGCTACCGAAATTTTCTCAAAAACCCAATACACATTATACACTTACATCCTAAGTGAGATTAGGTGTTCAAGAACAGTCCCAAATCGGGGACTATCCAAGATTTACTCCTAATGAGTAAATCTTGGACGGGTTTTCTAGGCCAACAAACACAATAATAGATATGTACATGTTAGGGTTTCATCACAATTAATGTTAGGGTTTAATCAAATCAAATTAGGATGCTAGAATGGACAAGTTTAAATCTTATTTCAACATGCATCAAAATTTACTGAATTAGGTCAAGCATTAGGATTAGAAGCACAAATATATGCAAACAAAAAGATTTGTTCGTATCCTAGAATTTACATAAAGCATTACATAAATATTTGTTCATATCCTTACCAACAACAAACACGGCCGTGGGTGTTGGCCTACCATGGCCGTGCTGGGCAGCATGGCCGTGGTAGGCCAACACCCACGGCCGTGTTTACCGTTGGTAAAGAGCTAGGGAGAAGGAAGAACAGAGGCTACAGCTACTACTTGGAGGCTACGACGGGCAGCAGGCAGGCAGGCGACACGGTAGGGAGGACGGCGGCGAGCACGGAGCAGGCAGCGGCGACGCCAACGAGGACAGCGGCGATGGCAAGGAAGGACGGCGGGCGGCGGAAAGGAGGAAGGCGGCGCGGCGGCGAGCTCCAGGCGGCAGGGAAGGCAGACCAAGGAGCAGCAGTGGCTGCGGAGAAGGGGGCGCGACGGAGAAGGGGGCGCGGAGAAGGGGAAGAAGGCAACATCAGTGGCGGTGGAGAAGGGGGCGCGGCGGCGGCTCTCTCGTAGAGGAAGAAGGAGCTTTCGTGGAGGAGAAATCGGCGGCGTGGTCAGGCGACAGCAGAGAAGAAAAGGGAAATCGGCTCGCAATGAAACAGAAGAAAGGGGAAGAGTCGGGCGATCGTGGGATATTAAGTTCCCAAATGGCATCGGTTGTTTCAAACAACCGACGCCTAAACCTCTTTAGCGTCGGTTGTTTTAACCAACCGACGTCCAATTGGACGATATTTTCACAAAATTGTTTGGCGGGAACCACTTTCAACGTCGGTTATAAAAGGTTAACCGACGCTGAAAGTGACACTTTTCGCACAAATTTTATCGCGCATAGGCGTCAATTTCTATCTACATAACCGACGCTGAAAGTGACACTATTTTTTTTGCTCGAAAATTGGATTTCGCGGGAAACTTTAGGCGTCGGTTTGTTATTAACAACGGACGTTGTATTCAAAGCGGTACCCGTGTCTGGCTAGTCTTCGAATATAGACGTCGGTTCGGCTAAATAACTGACGTCTAATAGTGTAGGCGTCTGTTTTCCTAAAGAACCGACGCCCAGAAAAGCGACACTGAATGATGTTTCTGTAGTAGTGTGCTGTGTTGAGATTGTATAAGTTGAAAGCTAACAATAGATGGAGCGACAAAAGATTCACTTCATTATTGACTTTGTTGAAAGAAATGCTTCCTGAAGGAAACGAGCTGCCAATCTCAACATACCAGGTAAAGAAAATGCTGTGCCCAATGGGAATGGAGGCCAAGAAGATACACGCATGCCCGAATGATTGTGTATTATTTCAAAAGGACTATGTAGATTTGAAAGATTGTCCAAAATGTGGTGCGTCACGGTATAAATTGACGACTTTGGGGGAGTCCAAAACTGGTTCTCCTGCCAAGGTGTTGTGGTATCTACCTATAATATCACGGTTTCAACGCTTGTTTGCAAATCCGAAAGATGTGATGAATTTGAGGTGGCATTCAGATGTTAAGAAAAATAATGATGGGATCCTACGACATGCGTCTGATTCCCCATAGTGGAAGAAGATTGATCTATTGTACCCCAAATTTGGTGAAGAAGATAGGAATCTAAGACTTGGGCTTTGTACAGATGGGATGAATCCGTACGGGACATTGAGCAGCCAACATAGCACTTGGCCAGTCATGCTTGTTATATACAATCTTCCTCCCTGGATGTGTATGAAAAATAAGTATGTTATGTTGTCGTTGTTGATATCGGGCCCTAAACAACCCGGAAATGATATCGATGTTTATCTTGAACCTTTGATTGATGACTTAAAGAAACTTTGGGCTAAAGGTGTGATGACCTATGATGCTTCAGCAAGAGAGACATTTCGTTTGCACGCTATGTTGTTTTGCACTATTAATGACTTTCCAGCATATGGGAATTTGTCTGGATATAGTGTCAAAGGAGCTAAAGTGTGTCCTATATGTGAAGAAAACACTGATTTAATAAGACGAAAACATGGCGGCAAGACTGTATATCTTGGTCATCGAAGGTTTCTTTCAAAATTCCATCTGTATCGTAGGAAGCGCAAAGCATTCAATGGATGGAATGATGAACGGAGTGCACCTAAACCTATACCAGGGGATGTTGTTTATGAAAGAGTAAAAGACATTGTCAATGAATTTGGTAAGAAATCACAATGTAGTATGGCCACACGGAGTGACAATTCTTCATTCAAGAAGAAGTCAATATTTTGGGATCTTCCTTATTAGAGTTCTTTGACAGTCAGGCATTGTATCGATGTAATACACGTTGAGAAAAATGTATGTGATAGCATCATTGGTACTCTGTTAAATATACCAGGTAAGACTAAAGATGGGATAAAATCCAGACTGGACCTAAGTGAAATGGGAATAAGGTCAGAATTAATAGAATTACGTGAAATGGGTAATAAAAGAACATACTTACCTCCCGCTTGTTACACGTTGTCTAGAAAGGAGAAGAAAACTTTTTGTGAATGCTTGGTAAATGTTAAGGTGCCACATGGTTACTCATCCAACATCTGTAGATTGGTATCAATGAAAGATTTGAAGTTGATAGGTCTTAAATCTCATGATTGTCACACTCTAATGCAACAAATATTACCCGTGCCAATTCGATCTATATTGCCGAAGCATGTAAGGTTTGCAATTACCAGACTTTGTTTCTTTTTCAACAGTCTATGCAGCAAAGTTATTGACCCCGATACTCTCGATAATTTGCAAAGAGAAGTGGTTGTTACCCTATGTCAGCTTGAGATGTATTTCCCTCCTTCGTTCTTTGATATCATGGTACATCTTGTTGTCCACTTGACTAGGGAAGTGAAAATGTTGGGACCAGTTTTCTTGCATTGGATGTATCCCTTTGAACGATACATGAGCATTTTTAAAGGTGATGTTCAAAACCGTTATCGGCCTGAAGGGAGTATTATTGAAGGTTATGTGGCGAGAGAGGTTATGGATTTTTGCAATGACTTTCTCAGTGGTAATGACACTCCTGATAATGACAAGAATATTGAGGAGGGCAAAGGAATTTTTGGATCACGGGTGAAAGTAATCAGCCATGAGCAGTTGGAACAAGCTCACTTGTATATTTTACACAATATGGACGAAGTGAGTGTTTATATCGAGGAACATACCAATTTCATAAAGAGACAACATCCTCGAGCAAGTTCAATGTGGCTTGCTAGAGAGCATAATAAGACTTTTACTAAGTGGTTTGAAGATAAAGTCTTACATCAACTATCTCAAACACCAAATGATATTACAGAAACTATCAAATGCCTCGCCTTTAAACCAAAACCGAATGTTATGTCTTATGAAGGGTTTGACATTAATGGATTCACATATTACACAAAGTGCCAAGATGATAAGAGTGTCGTCCAAAATAGTGGGGTCACTCTTCAAGCGTCGACTATGTACTTTGCAAGTGCAAAGGATAAGAGTCCACGTGAAGCTAAAATGTCATATTACGGTGTCATTGAAGACATTTGGGAGTTTGACTACATAGATTTCAACATTCCGCTCTTTAAATGTAGTTGGGTTGATAAGACCAAAGGAGTTATAGTGGATGAATTGGGTTTCACTTTGGTGAACTTTGAAAAGATTGGCGAGAAGGGTGAACCATTCATATTGGCATCACAGGCGAAACAAATATTCTATATCGATGATCCTGCAAATGATAAATGGTCGGTTGTTCTTCATGGTAAAAGACAGTTCATTGAAGATATTATAGATGAAGAAGAGTACTATGATAAGTATGATGGCTCCAGTCCATTCTCAGTTGGGTTGCCAACTCCACAAAATATTGAAGCTAATGATGACTTATATGTGCACGGAGATCACAATGAAGGATTGTTAATTGATAAAAGATCACAATTTTAGAGACATGTATGTTTATACAAATGCTAAATGTTTGCCTTTTTCTAGTTAATACAAATGCTAAATGTTTGCCTTTTCTAGTTAATACAAATGCTAAATGTTTGCCTTTTTAATGACATTTTCAGATGGCTGACCATGATGAGCATGATGTCCATGATGAGCATGAAGTCCATGATGAGCATGCTGTCCATGACGAGCATGGCGAGGATACCAATGTAAGTTCTAAAAACATATCATGTATTTCTATAAAATTCATTATCTTCTAGTTATGTCACATATCCTATATTTCTATATTGGGCTAATTCAGTGTGTTTATATTTGTCAAATTTTAGGTTGATGATGCACATGTACCCACTGAAGCACTGGAGCAACTTGATGCGCAACACCAAACACTTAACAAGAAAAGGGGCATCACTCTGTTGAAGAAGTTAATAGCGCTAAGTGGTAGTGGATCCAAATTGGTTGTGGAGTTTGATAATGGAGGAAATGCAATTGGAGTGAACCGCAATTATTTTGTAAACTATCTTGGGTGTACCACTCGGAGCCATTGTGGTGTTAAGAATGATAATTGGCATAAAGTTCCTCAGGGGAAAAAAGACTTGATATGGAAGGATTTATGCATGAGTTATTATTATTTGCAATTCTATTTTGTAGATTAAAAAATTCTATTATTTGCAATTCTATTTTGGATACTAGTTAATAACATTTCTATTTTACAGAATCTGTTTGCATTGGATGAGAAGTTGCATCGTAAAAGTGTGATGCAACGCGCTGGAAAGATGCTTAGGAATTATAGGACAAATCTGAATAGAGAATACATAAAAGAGGGTGATAAGAAGAAGAAGTCAGCCCTTGAACAATGGAACGTCTTGGACAAAGAAGATTAGGACAATTTTGTTGCTTCAAGAAAATTTGAAGAATTCAAGGTATTAGGCGTCACTCCCAATTTAATTAATATACATTGTATTCACCTATTCAAGATTAACATTTAGTGCTACTAACCAAATCATTAATGTGCATACTAACTAGGCCCTCAGTGACGCACAAAAAGCAAGGCGTGCACTGAATGTGCATGACCACACTATGGGTCCAAAAGGCTATGCAAGCGTTCGCCAAAGACTACAGGCGGAGTCTGTGGCTACTCAGGAGTCTGCTCCTACTCAGGAGTTTGCCACACCCATGCCTCTCCATGATATCTGGATAGCTGGGAGGCAAAACAAGAAGGGTGAAATAAAGAAGCCCGTAACTGCTGAGGCGGCTGCGAAAATGGTAAAATACAACTCTTAGAGCAATCATTTGAATATTGATTATTTGTGGTGTTAACTTACCAATTTCTGTTGATGGTGATTAGCGGGAGCTGCACGAGCAGAGGAAACAAGGCACGTTCATCCCTCAGGGCACAAGGGATGAATTGACAGTTGGTCTGGGTAACCCAGAGCATCCTGGACGAGTTAGGGGTGCAGGCACTGGTGTGGGCATCAAAGCATTCTTTGGGCCATCCCAGCGCAAACCCAGAGCGGGACTTTCTCAAGAAGAGGTAACCTATTCTTGTTTTAGAATGTTACTGCAAAAGGAAATTCAATAATAAAAAGCTAATGTTTCTTTTATCCATGTATAGGTGAATAAGAGAGTCGAGGATAAAGTTGCTAAGAAGGTCAACGATGTAGTTGCTGAGAAGGTCAAGGAAGAATTGTTGCGGTGGCAGGCATCTCAGACTTCCAATCAGCCTATGGCGACCCACTCTTCTCCTGATGTACAGACTGCGAGTAATCCTGGAGACCCATCGCCTAACACTTCTCCTGTAAGTATTGTTTATGACATTGTAGCTAGTCTTTTCAAGATGATATGTTTTCAAGATGATATGTATATATGTATAACATTCTTTATGTAAATTTGTAGGCATTGAAGCCATACCGCTTAAGAATGCAAGACTATGTTGTTGCAGAGGTGCAGGCTTACCCGTCCCTTCCTGGGGAAAGGTTTCACGGGACTCCAATGCCACAGGGCTACGTTCGTGTGGGCCCATTACGTGTGTTACCCGATTGGAGGGAAGCTACATTGCCATATCCCCACCCGGATATTGATACACTTGCTGAGGCAGAAGGCGGGGTGATATTGTGGCCCAAAGTAGATGTTATCTACACTACTGAAATTGTAAGATAAATTTACATTACTTTAGATTGTTAAGGTGTATATATGAGGTCAACTGATCTGAAATTATATATATAGGTTAAAAAGAAGACACTCGGAGCACGTAGGCCTCCACCTCCACTTCCTGCATTACCAACTTGGGTTCCAACTGACCTAAAATACCCGTTAGGTCCTGCTTGTAGGGGAATGGCATGTTGGCTACGGGCACATAATATACATTTCCCTATAATTGTTTCTTTAGAAGCAGATTATGCAGGTCAATCATACGATAGCTCTTTATTTATACAAGATATTATTGAGCTATTTACGTATGATTGGATGAATACATCAATGATAGAGACATGGATAAGGTGAGATCTTGTTTATACATCCATATACCTTGTGTAAGATCCGGTGATCTGGTTTCTTATATATTAATGCATACATAATACATGTTTTGCAGCTACTTAGTCGAAGATCAATGCAAACAATTTGCATTTGATCATGTGGGATTTTTTATTCCATCATTGATTAGTATGGTAGCTAAAGACCCTGATAGTGTTCAACAATACTGTATAGATGCTTTTACAATTTTTGGTCAGCAAAAGAAGACGATAATAATAGCTCCATTCAATGTCAAGTAAGTTTACTTTATTTATAATTTGGACTTAAGAAAATTCCATTTTTATTGTGCATTTTGAGTTATTAATTGTTAACTTTTTACCTCTAGCGGTAGACATTGGGAGTTACTAGTTATTGTCCCCGGGACGTTCACTGTTTATTATCTAGATCCCGCGGGAAGTACATTAAACACTAAAATTGGACACGTAATGAGAATGCCATTATTCTGGTGAGAAATATTTCATTTTTGTATCTGTTAACATCTGTTATTACATTACTATTTACTTATGCAATTTACTGTGTTATATTAACATGTAGGGGTTTAGATGCATTCAAAAAGGCTGGAGGAACGGTCCCAAGGAAAAAGAACCAGCCAATAAATTGGCAGAACGTACAAGTAAGTTCCCGACTCCAATGTATATATTATTGATGTGAATTGTGCTTAGTTGTATTATTTTGTATGTTTCAATTTATAGTGCGCTACACAAGACAATGGTTGGGCATGCGCATACTATGTGATGCGATTTATGCAGATGGTTATCAAACATGCCGCATTGGACATCGATACCATACATGAGGTATTATATATAGTCTCATTAGTTAGTATGAAATATATCAATCTTATTTTTATATTATTACTTATATATATACATCATTCTCTTTGCAGGTGTTTAAAACTGACCACACTATAGGTAAATGCTTAAAAAATATACATGCTCCATATACGATGGAAGCATTAAATGAAATAAGAGAAGAATGGGCAAAAGCCATACATGCAGTGGCAATTGTAAGATATAATTTTGATGTTGATAGCGATATTGAATGATACTTTGTAAATGAATATTTCTGAATGTTAATACATGTATTTGAATGTTTCTATATGTGTGAATGTGAGAATTGAATTGATGTCTGAATGTATGTACTTGTGTGAATTTTTTTTTGTTAATTTTGCAGGTTTGTGGCCTGTTTGTAGGCTGATATCAATAGATGTCGTAAACCTGTAGTTCAGAAAACTGAACTGCAGGTTCTCATCCTGCTGACCAGCCACAGCAGGCCTGCAAACTGATATGAAAACAAAAATAGATATAGGCATCAGTTATTTACAAAAAACCGTCAGCAAAGACCTACAGCGTCAGTTTTTTGAACAAAACCGACGCCTAATGTGGCCACGGCCGTACTGGAAATGGCGTCGGCTATTAGTGTAAAACTGACGCCTATAATATATATAGCATCGGTTGTTTAGTTGATCACCGACGCCAAATGTGTCGCGCCACAGAAAATGGCATCATCTAGGGCACTTTCTGCGTCGGTTACCAATTAAACACCGACGCTATATTACATGTAGGCGTCGGTCTTTTAGTAGATAACTGACGCAGAATGTGTCCTAGATGACACCGTTTTCTGTGGCGCGAACCCTTTTGGAGTCGGTTTTCTATAAACAACCGACGCATGTACGTTAAATAGGCGTCGGATAAAAAATCGACGTTGAAGTGTTTGACTTTTAGCGGCGCCCACATAGGTGTCGCTCGGAAACCGACGCCAAAGGTGGTTAAACAACCGACGCTAAAAGGCATTTTTGTAGTAGTGAGGTGAATCGGCCACCCAAGATTCAAGATATGACCTTCCTTGCTGCCAAATCTCCAAGGTTGATCTAAAGGAAGGAGAAGGAGTGTAGGGCCAAAAAGATTGCCCTTGTGTGAAGAGAAGGGGTTATACACCCAAAGGAGGAGGGAAGTAGAATTTTATGATGTATCAATATATTAGACCATCAAGGGACACATGCCCTTCAAGGAAATAATCCTTCTTCCACTTGCATGCAAAATATGAAATCTTTGAGTTTATCCAGAAATAGTGTCATGACCAACTAGGTCATTTTCCCTCATGTCTTGGTCGTGACACTCCATCTATTTTTCTTGGTCAGACACTTCAAGATCAAAACCCTAGGTCACATAAGTACATGGTCAAGACACTAGGAGACAAGGTGTTTTAACCCACCTCTCACAAGGTTGTCTAGGTCATGACCATAGCATCGATTGTATGAATCTCGGTCACAACCCTCACCACAAGTGGTGTATGTGAGAACATGTTACACTAAATGAGATTACTCAAAAGATAAAACACAATCGATCACTAATTAATCACATACCCAAAAATATAGGTAACTTAAAATCGATTTCAACATCAACACCCGCTCAAAAACATTTGCATAAGAACCCAACATCTTTCTTGTATTCTAACTATGCCAAGAATTTTATACAAATTGTTCTATTGCCTCAGCCACAAAATATATACACAGGAGAACAATATTCATATATGCCACACAAACAAGCTTTAACATGCTAACAAAAGTCCGATTTTTTTGAAACACCATATACAAACTATTCCTGCCCGGACCTGAGAGTACAAGGATGACTCTAGGACACACTAGACATCTAATCAACTTTCTCAAATATTCATTACTATAGATCCTCTTTGCTTCCATACATTTCTTTTCATCACTTCTGATTACCTAAAAAAAATGTGGCGAACCATAGGGGCGAGACTCATGTCCCATCAAGAGATATAACCACAAACAATGCTTATTGATTATAATATTTTAAATAGTAGATAACTAAGTAGTTGGAGTATTTAATAATCAATTGAATAGATTGAATAGTTCAAGTATACTAAATAGATTAAGACAATATCTTGGCAACAAGTATGATTATCAATATATACATAGGTAACAAATAAATCCATTTGTCTAGGTAGATATCTACTCAAATTTCATCAAATTGCATCCAATAACAATCATTATCATTAATCTGAATATCATCATATTCCTTGCTAATAGAACAAGCAATCTAGTAGCATAAACATCCCTGACATCATGAATATGTCTAGTAATATAACATGGCTATCAATATTGGAATCTCAAATAAAGGAAAGAGATCTATATCATAAGTAAAACTAACATCATAGCATAATTAACTGCATACGCATGATTAGCAGTTTAAGCATTTCTAATTACATAGGCACAACTAGAAATATTAAACATAGCTAGCATCATCATCTATACCATCATTGTCAGTATATCAGACAACATAAGCCATTTACAACATGAGCATAACTACAACATAAGCATATTTATCATCTCTTATTGTACTATACATGATCTCAGTGAAAAGAATGAAAACAAGGGTTATCATCAAATATGAAGTGTTTTGTATAACCCTAAACAGATATGCTAGACGACTATCTTACATCTATTATTATGTCATGGGGAATTTGAATTGTACCATCCAAAGTCCAACTGACCCCTGCGAAGGGCTATCCAGTTTTGTAGAAGATCTAGGAGTGTCGGTATCCTAAGATATCTTCCCCTCAGTCAGTATGAGTGAAAATGCAGTGGCATATCAGTCAAATCTTCCACTACAGTGACATATACTCAAGTTGCTAACCACTAGTCCGCCCTTGGTACAGGTCATGACACTAGAAACCAAGGTATACAAAAACCTCTAATATGAGGTACAACCGTAGTAGTCCTCAATCACATCAAATGTTTGAGGCATGACCATATCCAACCTCCATAACCTGCATTATGGATGACAAAGATATATCCTCAACTTTCCACCCCCACATACTCAACAGTTTGCACTCCGAGTTTCCCTCAGGAATACTCATTTCACCATCCAACAAGTTCTGACACTGAAGATGGCTCTACGACACAGGGCACTACAAAATTAGAGTTGAACTTGATTAGTTGTGCCAATTGGGTGAATTAAGGCAGCATCAAACAAGTGGACATACAAACCCTAATTCACTTATGTCAAGCATATAAATATCACAACTTCAAAAGATATAAAACATGTGAAACATAATTTTTCATCTCATCATCACATGGTACTATTCACTTGCCATTGATGAGACTACACTAGTCATCATACTATCACAAGATATAAATTCTTTTTCACAATATCACAGGGTATTAACCCTTATCAATACAAGAGGATTACACCTCATTCGGGGCTCAACTATGCCCAAAGGTCATTAAGACCATCATACTATTCCCTGTAAGATCATCATTATCATTCCATGCCTTATAGCAAGGCTCAACAAGATCACTTACATATAATACACCATATCAACACAATATTGCATTAATGATGTAGGAGATATTCATAAACCATCATAGAAGTGTTATATTAACATTAAGCACATTCCTTTATAACATCAACATGCAAGGAATCTAGATATGATTAACCCTCATCATATTCACAATGCACATGTTTATCATAAGAAAGTATCAATCGTGTGGCTATGATAACCACCAATTAACACATTAAGGTTATGATCATATTACGGAGGTTATTTCACCATCATGCCATCATATAAGAAGGTTAAACATGAATACTCATCTTTATCTATTTTCATTAGAGTTAGGTTCTGTAATGACACTCGCCATCGTTAAGATAACAAGTGCCATTAACAATAATAAAACATGTGGAAGCAAATCATTTGCAGCGGAATTACTGAAAATCACTAAAAATTTAAAACCTTTTTCAAAGAGATCCATTCACAGGAAAACTCTTTAACCAAGAACCAAAGTGTTTCCATTTCATCCTGGTTCACAAGTACACAGCCTGTACAATTCCTTTTTAAGGATTACAACATTGACTGCCCTATTACAAATATACACAGGCAGTATAAAAACTTTGAGGCACTATGCCAAAACTCCGATTGAATCATTTAAAACTCCGAGGACCTGAGAGTACAGAGACGACACATAGGACTACTATCTATATGACTTGACATACAATATATCCACCTGAGATCTGATTGATGTCCTTGTTGTTGTTATTGCTGCTGCTCTTTTTCTGATCTTAGGGATTTCCTACCTTGCCTCCCATGCATACCTAAAAATGTTTCCCACGGGGGTGAGACAATTGAAAATTGCCCCAGCGAGAGATATAACTCTCCGCCAAAACATTGTTATTGCAGTTTATTAAATTAAAACTGAGCATGGGTTACTTTTACCATATCAGGCAGAATTATTCATCATAGAACAGAATAAGATAATCTCCTATTCTAAAGGAGAGCATTGCATCTACCCATGGTAGATAAGTAATTCATCTGTCTACTTTGCAGAGAATATAAAGAGACATAAATAACATTTATCTGCTAAGGAATGCACAAAGAAATGCAACATCATCCAATGAATCTCCGTATTCAATCCTTAAGCAAACATGCTATACGGCTGATTACATTTTACAATCATATTTAAGCTCTGAGGAGATGAGGTATACCGCTCATACTCCAACCGGCCATTGGGAAGTCGAAACCGGTACCATACATAGGTCTAGGGAAGAGTCGGGTTCTCGTGACCTCACTGCCTCCCGGTCAGTGCGAGAGAACCTGCAGGACATCTCGTGTCTCTTCTACATAGCTAGCCAGGGTATACTGGCAACTTCGCTATAGAGGCAGTGTCAGCTGCTCTCTCTTCGCGATCATGAGATTTCATGTTTATCTCCATCGATCCGGTATTAACCTTGGGAGATGTGTACAACATCTGGCCCAAATCATCGGGAGATTAGTGATACATCTATCCCGACCTATTCATGAAGGATTTGAGAGGTTTCTTGTTTACCTCCTCACAATCACTTCAAGAGGACGTATGGATATTTTAGCCCATTGACCCCCGTATATTCAAAAATATATGAAATCCAGGATATGCCGCGGAGCAACCTATTTCACCATCACCTATTCCTGACGATGATGGATCTATGGTCAGAGCACTACATGAATAGATTTCACTTGATTAGTTAAGTACATTATCATATTCTTTTAGCATCAGTCAAGTTCTCAAACATATTTTATTCAGACAAATGCTATAAAGAGACATGTACCACTTTCATCAGATACTTATTCACATGGCTCCGAAGTCATTCACATCTTGTCACCTCTCACTAGGCAACAACTTTATTCACATGGCTCACAAGGCCATTCACATCTTGTCACCTATCACTAGGAAACAACTTTATTCACATGGATCACAAGGCCATTCACATCTTGTCACCTCTCACTAGGAAACAACTTTATTCACATGGCTCATAAGCCCATACTAATCTTGTTACTTCTTTCTAAGTGACAAAAACATAATGTCACATATGGCCAATGAACTCTTATCAAATAAACATCATAGCTCATATCTAGCTATGATCATCACCTCATGAGACCTGCATGATTGTCACACATGATAATAGACTTATCAAGTTCACAACACATCATGCAAAATAGGGTAACACCACTATTCCCTTACTAAGGTTAGGGTTTACCATCAATTAGGGCTTTTCATACTTTTACCCAAATCTAGGGTTAGGATCACCATTTCACATATAATTAGGGTTTCATATTTGTATTATCACTCCAACCCTAATTTATTGCTACACTCCTCTGGGAGCATTCATTGATATCATAAGTATTCATTCATACTTATTACATTCATCATGTATCATTAAATGATTATCATCACAAGGTATGAGTTTCTCTCTCATCCTTAGGTTGGAAATTAACAAAATGACCATGTTAGGTCACTTTCAATTCAGCTCTAAGTCAAGCATAGAGCACCACGGCCGTGTAACCAAGAATGGTCGTGCAAAGGGAAGCCACCACAGCCGTGCTGCCTTGCACGGTCGTGCAAAGTGAATCCACCACGGCCGTGCTACCTAACACGGTCGTGCTATAGGAGTTCACCTCATGAATCATATTCAAGTATGAATTCTATTCTTTCATTAGGTATTAGGGTTTTACATACCATCTCCCTTCTTTAGAATAGAGATTGCATATAGCATCACCCTTCATTAGGGATTTCATATCACATTGCCCATAATTAGGGTTTACTAATCATTTCCAATTAGGGTTTCTCATCAAATCACCCTCAATTAGGGTTTCACATGGATACACCCTCAACTAGGGTTTCACTTGGATACACCCTCAACTAGGGTTTACTATTCATCCTAATTAGTGATTTCATATGTAAACAACCTCTTATTAGGTTATATATGGAATCAACCTCAATTAGGGTTTACATCATGTATTGGAATACATGCATTTGTTATACATTATTGATTAGTACCATTAAGGATGTCTCTAACCTAATTACATTAGGTTTCCAAAAAGTTTTGATCAATTGGACCTTCAATAACATGAGGTATCCAATTGAATTAGGGTTTCCAATGTTGATTCCTTCAATCATTGAATTCATGGAACCAATCATCAATTGGACCTATACTCATACTTCAATTGAGTTTAATAGGACAACCTTAAACTGATTTGACCCTCAATTGATCATCAATTAGGGTTTGATTCAATTGAATTAAGGCTTGGAATTGATGATCCTTCAACACTAATCAATGCAGAACTAGTTGCATTGAAACCATTGAACCATCATCCAAATTGGGTATGACCTGACCCCAAACGGTCTTGAGGCCGTTTGGATGACCTCCAAACGGTCTTGAGACCGTTTTCCTATCATATCACTAAAATCCCATCCATCCAATTAAGGTTTGGATCATTGAATTGATCACCAAATCAGCAATTGATTACACTTCAACTTAGTGACATTGGATCTTCAATTGCTTAACCATACTCAACCCTAGACCTCCAAACGGTCTTGGGTGACCCCCAAACGGTCTTGAGACCGTT
Organism: Alisma plantago-aquatica; assembly: GCA_963693085.1. Classification (NCBI taxonomy): domain Eukaryota; kingdom Viridiplantae; phylum Streptophyta; class Magnoliopsida; order Alismatales; family Alismataceae; genus Alisma; species Alisma plantago-aquatica. The sequence goes on from OY856412.1 coordinate 743,989,492, forward strand.
TGGATGATCTCCAAACAGTCTTGAGACCGTTTGTCCCATCCATCCTTTGGATTCTAGTGAAAAATCATCAAGGATTGGTCTATCGAGTTGATCAACAATTCAGCACTTAACTGCAATATGATTGGTACCTTTGGACCTTCAATTGATCAACTATACTTGACCCCAGACCTCCAAACGGTCTTGGGGTGACCCCAAAACGGTCTTGAGACCGTTTGGGTGATCCCCAAATGGTCTTGAAACCGTTTGGGCTAATCAACCCAAAATCTGAAATTAACTCATTGGAATTTCAGCACTAATTCCAATTAGGGTTTGCCTAATTGAATAGCCTTCAACTCACGATTCCTTGGGAGTTAATCCCTCAAATTTGGTGAGTCATTAGATCACATCATTAGGAGCAGTAATACCAAACGGTCAACGCTTGGGCAACGCACTCAAACGGTTGTGAAACCGTTTTCTCAACTAGGTCAAATAAATCAGGTTGAAAATCAGCACTTAATTCAATTAGATTTCCCTGATTGATTAGCGTTCCACCTATGATTCCTTTCGCGTTAACCCCTCCAATTTGGAGGGTTATCAGCCTACATAATTATCAACTGGAATCCCAAACGGTCAACGCTTGGTAAACTCACTCAAATGGTTTTCAAACCGTTTTCCCAAACAGGTCAAGTTAATCAGGTTGAAAATCAGCATGTAATTCAATTCGATTTGCCTAATTGATTGGCCTTCAACCTACAATTTCTTTGGAGTTAACCCCTAAATTTTGGTGGGTCATTATCCTACATAATTAGGAACAAAATTCCCAAACGATCAACGCTTGTTCAACCATCTCAAACGGTTTTGAAACCGTTTTCTCTCAAACGGTTTCAAACCGTTTGCCCTTAAACGGTTTGCTGAAACCGCATAGCCAATCAAATTAAAACGATTTGGAGTAGCTATCAAAACCATTTGTCTTGGTAATTTTCTTTGGATAAGCATCTATGATGATGTCATCATCCCCTTCCTTCGAACAACCAAGAACAGCAACCGTTCTTGATGGAAATTGCAGAAAGAAACAAGAGTGCATCAAATTGAAGAATTCAATCAACAAAGCATAGAGAATTGATGCAATAGCAATGTTTAAGGGTTTAAGTTATAAACCCGCCTCCAATTGAGCTCCAAAGCTCCATGTCCACGGCAACAATGGTGGATTCAACTCCTTTCACCATTCCAAGGCTCGTCCTCATGGTTTGAGAAAAAAGAAATGGTTAGGATTGAAGAGGGAATTGAAATAGGAAGGAATCCATAATTTATTTTCGATTTCCACCATGGAATCATGAAGAACAAGGGTCAAGAAGCTTACCAACAGGTTAGGGCTCGTCCACCTGTTGCTCCCAAGTCCCCTTGAGCTCATCCAAAGCAAAGGAAGAAGAAAGGGCCGAAAAAGCCTTTCAATTGATTTGGAAAAGGCACTTTTATAAGGAAATTGATGAGAGAGAAAATGCCTTATAAAAATCCAATTAATCCCAAAATGTGGCCGCCTCTTCCCCCTCATCTTCCTTGGGTACGAGACATCTTCATGTGCTTTTAATTCTCCTTCATTATCCTCAATTTAAAGAAAAGCAAATTAAGCACCTTAATGCTTATTATATTAATATCCCATATGTGAGTGGAAATTACTTTTCTTTAGAATAAGGTGAGTGGAATTTCACCTACTTAAGATATTTTCGTTCCTTATCTTGGCAAAGGAACGTCCATCCTTATTCCAAATCAACCAATAACACTTTGGTTGAAGGCCCATTAATTAATACATTCATTTTTGCCCTAAATTGAATTAGCGTTTCACTTAGGATTAAATCTTGATTATTTTAATATCAAGATTCTCTCTCCTCCAACTTAATTCAAATGATATGCCCCTCTCATTTTATTTGCTCTACATGATGCCAAGAAACATTAAGGACCTTATGGAAGTGGTAATTTGCATATTGAACCCTAGATTTTGGGTAAATTGCACTTTACTCCAAAACTAGGTTTTAATACACAAGGATTGCTTTACAAGCTTAATCTTGGTGTCCAAGCTTGTGGAAACCATACTACTACATCATATTCATCCTTATGACGTCTCAACATCATAGGAACATCTTATCATGTGCAATTTGCAAGTTAACCCCTCAACATGGGTAATTTGCACTTTAGTCCAAAATAAGCAATCATTCCTTCAACATTGTTCAAACAGGACCAAAATTGAAACATAGGTTTCTCTTGAGCCCTAATCACTTTTCATAAGATAAGATTAAGCATATAATCATTTTTCTTAATCAAAACACCTAGGGTTAAAGCATAACCCAAGTCAGGGATGTTACAGGTTCAACAAGATAAATTACATTAATGTTACTAATCTGCACTCATACCCAAACCCTAACTCATGACATCCCCATTGGATGCATAAGGTGAAGGATCACCATCACATTACATACTATTCTCAAGTATGAATCCACATATAAATCAAGGTGTAACCATAGGGTTATATCATACTAAGGTTTCAACAACAATAAGATAGTACTCCATATTTGTATTAATTATTCAAGGACTACACATACACAATTACCGTCTTAGTTATATTAAGGCTAGATATAACAAGCTAGACGTCATTAGGGTTACCCATTAATTCATTATGGTGATTATCATTCATAATCATACGAGGGTAAGGGTAAGACTACAAGTTTAAGTCATTGAACCATCAAATTCTCATCATTAGAATCAAAACATTACACTATAGGCTTCGCCCAAAATAATGGGAATATTGAGGCATCAACTTCTAACCATTAATGTTGAAAAGGTAAAGCCATTGGTCATTTACATAAGTAAACATCTTGAAAAACCACCTATGAAGTCATTGATTTGTGCTCTAGAAAGAGTCACCATCTAACCATAGACATCCCTTGATTAATAACATAAAAAGTTCTATTGAGAGTAGGGTAAAACCCACAAGCGATTGTTTATTTAAAACAAGTTGTCAGTAAATGAGTGTCTTAAGTTGATCTCATAAAGGAAACCATTTAAATCACTTTATTAGGACCAACATATTACATTTAGGCATCATTCCAATTTATTGGATGAAGAAACATTAGATCTTAACCATTAGGTCAAGTTCATATATTAAAACCATCAATTGGAGTATAGGTCCGACCATTGCATCAAATGACCCAAGAAACCATTGGTTTTGGGATTAATTGATGCTAAAAATACATGCTAAACTCACCATAGGTTGTGTAGACCTAATCCACCATCAATAGTGACCATTAAGTCACCATAGGTTGTTAGATCAACACTATATTCATTAATGACCATCAAATATCAAACCAATATCACCATTGATTGATAGCATCATTAGCGTACTTAGTTGTTAATCACTAAGCTTCTAATTAGGCCAACACCTGACCTAAGGGGTGAACGTCAGTTGACACCCTTGGTCACCACCATTTGTTGTCATGAAGACAAAATCATTAGTTGTTGCAATGGTACCACCATTGAGTCATGTGTTTACAGAAGAAATCAACTTTAAACCCTAAAATTGACCATTGATTGATAGGTGGTTAGCACCATCAGTTGTCAAACCAACCTGATCCAAGTCATATTATAGCTCAGGAATAATGTAAACATGACCAAAGGTTCATCTAGAACTGAAATCAGAATAGGAAACATTATAAAAATCGAAATCCAAGTCAAGCATAGTTTTTTAGTGCATGGATCATCATTTGAATGCAAGAACATGAGCTAGCAAGCTTATGGTAAGCAATAAACGTGGATAAAGTTATAAAAATTGCCTCTAATTATAACATAAACTCCCAAACATAGGAAAACACGAGCAGGCAGGGTAGAAAATCCAAGAATAAGTTGTGAACTCGTCCATATGGCACCTTTCTTCATCAATGACCAAACCCTAAGCATAAGGTGCAAGAAAGGTAGGGTTTTAGAGCTTTAGATCAATTTCTACCATGGAAAAGCAAGGTTCCAACCTGGATAAAGGTAGGAGGAAGGATAAAAAAGAAATAAATGTAGGAAAGAATGGGATTCTTACTCTTTTAGGTCAAGATCACTAGAAGGAAGTTTTTCAAACCCTAAAAGGAAGTCAATTGCAACCCTAGATTCTTTTTCCAAGAAGATCCCCTCTTTCTTCTGCATTGGATAGGAAATTCACAATAGAAAAGAGGGAGAATGAGGTTCATATAAGGAGAGAAGTGGTAGAGAGAAAATGGGTCGTTTGGGTGCTTAGGTATAAGTAAATGAAACTTTCAGATGAAGAAAAAGAAAAAAATTGAAGTTTTAGCATATTTCCAAGTGTCCATGGCCTTAAATTATTAAGAATATACAAGAACACACACACAATAAGCTCCCCCACCATCTATATAGACCTGATTTACTTTCCTTTGTCAAATTTCCAAGCCAACCAAATACTTCAATATTTGATAGCTACTAAAGGTAGTTCATCCATGAAGGGGTAAACCCTAAAATACCCTTGAGGAAAACACCTTCAAACCAAGGTTTCAATATGTGTACCATGGATCAAAAAGCTCAAGAATGATGAGAGAATATCCAAGGAATATAATTAAAGTGATAAATTGTAAATAAACCTCTCAATTGGGTAAATTATAGAAAAGTCCAAAATGTGCATAAAATTACATAACTTGCTCAAACAATGTCCAAATTTGACCAAATTTGAAAGTTAAGCTTGTCTTATGATTTTAAAGCATATAAAAAGGTTATATTAGGGTTATAAGAATTAAATTATGATAATTAAGCTTGTTCAACACTTTAAGCAAGGTTAGGGGTCTCACAGTGTAGCTATTGCTCACAACTTCACACCCTATGATAGTCACCGTATCAGGCAAACCCTAGAAACCCTAGCCTCACCACATTGTGCCACCTCATCAATTAAGGTCCAAAAAGGCACCCCATAGCATAATTCTCTCTCTTATGATGCTAAATAACTAAGGGAACCCTCAACATGTGACAAATTGCAAGATAACCCCTCATCTTGAGTAAATTGCATTTTGGTCCAAACAAGCACATATATTACAAGGTAGCTCAAACATCAATCAAATTGAACCAAAATGAAAATATAAGCCTATCACATGATATTAAGACACCCCATGAGATTATATTAAAGTTACAGCATCTCATTATGCATGGTAATTACAATTAAGCATAAAGCTAGGTTAGGAGTCTTAAAAGGCCAAGGTGTGGTAAGTTTATAGGACTTAAGGCCTTGCCTTAATTACATCTAAGCAAAAGCATAGCATAATTACGTATAAGAAAAAGCATAGAAAAGTATTCCTTACTAAATGATGGCAACAAAACTGAGAAATAACAAATAAACTAAATGAAATCTATATTGAATATAGATAGAACTTGGATCAAGTGTTATATTTTGTATATATGGATATAACTTGGATTGGATTTCATTGTTTAAGGTCTATCACAAATATGTAATATTCACTCATTCTATACCCTTTTTCATATTTTACAAGCAATCATCATTAGTATATATTGCCATCTCTCTCAAGACCGGGTTAGAAATATATCATACGAGTGTCTCTCTCTCAAGGATGAAACCATGCAATAAAAAATACAACCACATGATCATTACTTTAGTATTTCAACATTCTCATGCAATCATGTTGGAGAGCCTTAATGGATACTCTAAACATAAGAAAATTGTTTAGCCAGTATTGGTAATGAGAGACAATATGGATTTACACATGAACAAATCGATAATAAGATGAATGGATGGAGTGAGGCGAATAAAATGGTGAAGAAGGAAGAAGATAAAACAAACAATAACCATAGGGGTATAAGTGGTCGATGATGACCTACTTCTTCATAGCGGTGGTGGAAACAATGAATAAGGTAGCTCTAGACATCCTTCTTCTTCCAAAGAGTGTTTTAGAGGCCGGTGGAAGCAAGAGGGGATAGAGGGAAACCATAAACTCTCATTCTTGGTCGCTATTGATCGAAGTAAAAGATTGGACTCTTGATTGCCTAAGACCTTGCATCTAAAATTGTGGCATATTTAGAGTAATCAGACTTTATAATTATATATCATACTTAGATGCATGAAACTATAATATGTGTTCTTTTATAGAAAGTGAGGTCAAAAATAGAGACAAGAGGTGACAAGTATATAGGACTTGAGGCCTTGGCTTAGTTATGTCTAACCAAATATAGCAATAAGTGCCCCTTATGGAATGATAGTAACCAAACAAAGAAATAAGCCACAAAGTAAATGAAATCTATGTTAACAAATCAAGATAGAACTTGGATCTTTTGGTATGTTTTGAACATATGGATAACACTTGGATTGGGTTTAACATTTTAAGGTCTCACCAATATGTAATATTCATACCTATTGTATACCTTTATCATAGTTTACAATCAATCATAATTAGTATCTATTCCCTCCTCTCTCAAGATCGAGTTAGATCTTGATCCTAAGAGTGTCTCTCTCTTGAGAAGGCAACCATCACTACTACAGAAAATGCTTTTTATGTAACATCCCTGACCTGGGTTATGAACTAACCCTATATGTTTTGCTTAAAATATGATTAGAGGCTTGTTATTACCCCTTGACATGTCATTAAGCTTTAGAAGAATCTATAATTGCAATTATGTCCTTTTAAAACAATGTTGTAATATTGTTTTGTTATGCAGGGACCTATGTGCAAATTACCCAATGAGAAGGGTTAACTTGCAAATTTCACATGTTAAGATGTTCCTTTGATGATGAAACATCATATTAATGAATATGTTGAGGTATGATGGATTCTACAAGCTTGGGCACCAAGGTGCAGCTTGTGGAGCAGTCATTGTGCTTAAAACCCTGACTTTGGTGTAAAGTGCAATTTACTCAAAATATGGGATGCAACTTGTAAAATATACCTTCTAGTATATCTTTTATGACTCTTGGCATCTTTTAGAGAAGAAATGATGAGAGGGGCGCTTCAATTGAATAATTGGATAAGAAGGATGACCCTTGTAGTGAAAACACCTAGTATGAGTGAGAAAACCCTTCATATATGTATCCTAGTATGCATGTTGGTTTTCTCTACCCTTAGATCTTGAGTTTTGATGGACTTTGCATAGGATTATCATTCTTGGACTTGCCTTATAAAGAAGGAGGGACTTAGATGAGAATTCTATGCTTTAGAGGTCCTTATGGTGAAAATCAGCCTAAACTATATAAACACCTTTCTTTCCAAACCAAACCAATGTTTCCCCTTCACTTCCTCACTTCTCATCTTTCTCAAACCGTCTAAGGAAGCTCTATAGATCAGGGGGGGCGACCAACCTGTTCTAGGTAAGAGAACACCACATTCTAGCTTGAATTCATGGAGAAAATTCTTGTATAAGGTTGGTTTCATGGCTAATTCACTTAGGTTTCTTATTCTAGCCGATCATCTCCATCTTTTCCTTGCAGAATCACCTTGGACCAACCTATGGATCTCAAGATGCCATTAAAGGCTTGAATATTGGAATCTTGGAGCTCTAGGAACAACGTTTAAGCTAGGTTTTATAACTCTAAACCTTTTGCTTTCTTATGCATATCTTTGTACTTGCAAAAGTAGCTTGTTCTTCTTTTCCCCATCCTTCCTTTCTTTCCTGCAACTAAAACCACGAAGAACAGACCTTGATCTGGAGGTAGAAGAAGATGGGCGTGATTACCAATGTTACTTTATCGAACGCTATTGTTTTCCCCCCCTTTTGACCAAACGGTTTGGGGCAAACGGTTTGCAAAACCGTTTGAAGGGCAAACGGTTTCACAAGGTCGGTTGGAGCAAACGGTCTCCAAGACCATTTGAGGGCGTTGACCAAGCGTGGACCGTTTGGGATTTCTGTTCATAATTATGTAGGCTAATGACCCACCAACTTTGAGGGGTTAACTCCAAAGGAATCGTAGGATGAAGGCCAATCAATTAGGCAAATCGAATTGAATTAAATGCTTATTTTCAGTCTGATTAATTTGAACGTTTTGGGCAAACGGTCTCAAGACCGTTTGGTTCGTTGCCCAAGCATTGACCGTTTGGGATTACTGTTCCTAATTATGTGGCCTAATGACCTACCATATTTGATAGGTTAACTCCCAAGGAATCATGAGTTAAAGGCTAAACAATTAGGCAATCGAATTGAATTAAGTGCTGATTTTCCAATCTGATTAACTTGAACTTTTTGGGCAAATGGTTTCAAACCGTTTGCGTGAGTTGACCAAGCGTTGACTGTTTGGGATTCCTGTTCATAATCATGTTGTTTAATAACCCTACAAATTTTAGGGATTAACTCCAAAGTAATCGTGAGTTGAAGGCTAATCAATTATGTAAACCCTAATTGGATTAAGTGCTGACTTTCAACTTGATTGATATGACTTTTTGGGTTTTCTTGCCCAAATGGTCTCAAGACCGTTTGGGGATCATCCAAACGGTCTCAAGACCATTTGGAGGTCACCCAAGACCGTTTGGAGGTCTAGGGTTGGATATGGTTAAGTGTTTGAAGGACAAAAGATATGGTGTTAACCCTAATCGACTAAGTGTTGGATTTGCATTGAATTGAGTTGATTGTTTGGGGTTGATTGGCCCAAACGGTCTCAAGACCGTTTGGCAGTCACTCAAGACCATTTGGAGGTCTGGGGTCAAGTATAGTTGACCAATTGAAGGTCCAAAGGTACACAATTACAAGGCAATCAATTGCTGATTTGACGATCAACTCAATAGCTCAAACCCTAATGATTTTCACTAGAATCCAAGGGTTGGGTGAGCCAAACGGTCTCAAGACCGTTTGGAACTCATCCAAACGGTCTCAAGACCGTTTTGAGGTCACCCAAGACCATTTGGAGGTCTAGGGGTGAGTATGGTTAAGCAATTGATGATCCAATGATACTAAGTTGGAATGTAATCAATTGTTGTTTTGGTGATCAATCCAATGATCCAAACCTAAATTGGTTGACTTGGATTTTGATGATATGATGGGAAAATGGTCTCAAGACCATTTGGAGGTCATACAAACGACCTCAAGACCGTTTGGGGTCAGGTCATGTCCCATTTGATTGATGGTTCAATAGGTTCGAATCAATTAGACCCACATTGAAATATGTTGAAGGGTTATTGATTCCAAACCCTAATTTGATTGAGTTAAACCCTAATTGATGGTCAATTGAGGGTCAAGTGAGGGACAAATCAGTTGAAGGTTGACCTATTAAACTCAATTAAGGTATGAGTATAGGTCCAAATGATGATTGGTTCCATGAATTCGATGATTGAAGGAATCAACATTGGAAACCCTAATTCAATTGGATACCTTATGAAGTGGAGGTCCAATGTGATTGAATCTTTAAGAATTAAGATGATGAATGTTCTATTGATCCAATAATGATTAGTAATGATAATAAATGAAGGTGTGAAGGTTGAAACCCTAATAATACCTAAGTGCTTAAGAACCAATTAAAGGGAGAATTCTTAATTGTTTATAGGATTAATAGCTTGATACCCTATGTTGACCATAGTAGTATGTGCTTGGTTGAAGGGTTGTTGTGACCTAATCAATTTGAAAGAATGAGAAATTAGAATACATATATATATATAAATATGAATCATGTAATGATCTGCTGTAGCACGATCGTGCAAGGGAGCACGGTCGTGGTAGCCTTAGCTTGCATGACCGTGCAAGGGAGCACGGCCGTGGTAGTCTTACTTTGCATAACTGTGCAAGGTGGCACGGCCGTGGTGTCCTATTATGAAATTGAGAAGTTTTGGTATTGTGCTGACATTGTTATATATGCATGTCCTTATTTGTATAAGTCATACGGGTTGATGTTATGAGGTAATCATAGGCAGGTATGAGTTATGATGTCATATTCCTTGAAAACAATTATAAGCTTTTCGAGTAATGATATGTGAAAAGTATATACATTGCTTCAATCAAGGTCATGCTAATAGATGACTTGATGCTGATATGGCACTTGATAGCAAGTGTTATGATGATATAAGGGTGTGAGCACCCATGTTCTTGAATCATAGTGATATGATGATTAAGAATTGATATCTTGTTGATAACTGATATGAGTTATACTTGTACATTTAGTATTCTTCTGTTATATCCATGTTTAGTACTTGAATGTTTGGAAACATGTATGATGCTAAAAGAATACTGATATGTACCTAATAATCAAGTATAATCATACCATGTAGAGCCCTGATCATAGATCCATCATTGTCAGAATTTAAATAATAGTGAAATAGGTTTTAAAAAGGGAACTCCTGGATCACATACTTTAGAGTATGTGGGAGTATATGGAATAACTGATAAAAGTTAAGCTTGACAGGTTTCATATAGAGGTGATCAGATCCAGGTAAGATTTATAATGCTAATTGCATTAAGAACACTTGTTACCTATAATTCAAGAGTATAGCTAAATGTCATGTTATCTGGTAAGTGATAACATATGAGCTTGATAGGATTGAATGAGCCACGAGTAATATGCTTTGTTGATCTTCAAAGGTCATATTATTTAGATAACCAGATAAAATGAGATGTTACTTGGTAACAAATGCTATGATTAGTCCAGGGGTTTGAACTCCCACATTCCAGATTTCATATTAATAAGATGGTTAGGGATTGATATCCCAATATTAAAAATATGAGGTATGACCTAAACCAAAGTGTTTCTATGTGAAATTCTATTACAGAATAATCCTATGAAAAGCTTAACTACAAACTAATGGGTTATGAATGTAAATAACCCTTGTATTACATAAGTAATGTTATGTATGATATCATATGTACAAGTTATGCAGATATGTTGTGGAGTTGCAATCCTAACACTTTGGGAGAAGGAGTATGGATACAAGCCATCCTTTCCCAAATAATAATGCCAGGCAATGGATATATGATCCAAGTCTGAAGGGAGTTAGTGATGTGATAAGTGACATGTGATTTTATCAATTTATAGTTGCATTGCTTTTAGTAGAAAGAATAGTTTAATCTGTTAAACATTGTTTTAACTACTCTCAAATATACATAACTTCTTTGTGTACATTTATTCTCTTATGCTGCAATAATTAGGCTTCTGGCGAAGAGTTATATCTCTCGCTGGGACGATTTTTATAATTGTCTCACCCCGTAGGTTTCAACCTTTTGGTGGACGTGGGCGAGGAGGCAGAAATCCGTCAATAGGTGAAGGGCAGCATCAGCAGTACCAAGGACAACAGTGAAGCCTCAGGTGGAGGCATTGGCTACTATGTCATGTGTAGATAGTGTTAGAGTCCTATATGTCGTCTCTGTACTCTCAGGTCCTCGAAGTAATAGTTAGTGCTTTCGAGTTTTTTTTGGTCCAGTCCTTAGAGACTTTTGTATCTTGCCTTACAGAGTTTTACTGATGGATCAGTTGTAAACAACTTATCATGTTGCTTTATGAGAAAGCTTTACCTTTAAAGGATATCTTCGTAAAAAGTTTAAAATTTTTAGTGATTTCTGGTAATCCGATGCTTAGTGAACGCTTCCGCATTAGTTAATCTTGTTTTCTCGAAATAGACGTTACAATTAGTGGTATCAGAGCTCTAGGTTTGCTGAGTCTACAGAGACATAGGACTAAGATTGTAGAGTATGTTCTAAGTGTTTTCCAGATTATCTGATAGTATCTTCTTCTCACATAGGAGGAGAAGAACTTGATGATGTTTGGACCACATGAAGAGCATGCCGATGAGGGAAGTTCTGCTGCACCAGGAGGAGGTGCAGGAGACCAGAATAGGGAAGGGCTTGTACCTGAACAACCCCAGTTTGACCCAGCTGAGATAGAAAATCTAGCTACTTATGCTTTATTTGATAAGTTTCTGGCAGCCATAACACACATAGAAGATAGGGTGCCACCATCTGCATCTAGGGCACCAGCCCATCAGAAAGGTTATGGAACCGGCAAGACTTTCGAGAGACTTCACCGGGTGGGAGCCATAGACTATGTTGGTACATCTGATCTAGCAGATGCTGATCTATGGTTGACAGAGCTGGAAAAGGCTTTCAGGATCCTTGATATTCCTGAATCTGAAAAGGTTAAGCATGCGGTATACCTCCTAAAAGGAAGTGCTGGTAATTGGTGGATGATAGAGGAAGATAAGAGACCAGGTGAAGAAATAGGATGGGAGGTTTTCCGACGAGAATTCGTCAATAGATACTTCCCTAAGACGTATCTAGATGAGAAGATCTCTCAATTTGAGAAGATCACACAAGGACTGATGAACGTTAGCGAATATGAAGCTAAGTTCATGGAGTTACTACGGTTTTGTCCACAGATGGAAGTTAGTGATGAAGAAATAATTCAGCATTTTGAGAAAGGATTGAATGTTGAACTAGCCACTCCCGTGTCTGTCTTGGAGAACAGAGAAAGTTTTGCCACCTTTGTGGAGTCAGTAAGAAGGATAGAGAGGTCGGAAACCGTGAAACAATAGACAAGTAGTAAGAAGATGTACACCCAGCCTCAAGAACAAAGGCCTGAAAGTTTTAAGAAGCCAAGATTTTCTACACCAACGGTAATATCAGAATTCCCTACCCAGACACAATGGATGTCAAGTGGAAATAGGGACCATAGTAGTATTCCAAGAAGACCCTCCGACATAGCCTCAGCATCGGTAACTGGGTCGTATAGACACCTTGCACCCAGGATCTGTTACTTATGTAGACAACCGGGACATCTGGCAAGGGATTGTCCAGACAGGAATGCAATAATGACTCGACCTCAAGGACAGAGTCTGCAAGGCCCACAAGGGAGGCAATATAATAATAGAGGACGTGGACAAACATCCCATACAGGTCAGATGAAATAAGTATTGTTTTATTATTACATATTAGGATTCTATGTGTTAAAAATATGGAAGTTAGCTTCTTTTGAATTTCTTGACTAAGTCCTAGAAGGACACAAGAAAGATAAGAATTCATATCTTACTCAATATTCTTTAAAACAATTTATAATCTCCCTTAACTGTGTATTAAAAGGATGAGATATAGATGTGATACCTGAAGAATAACCTAGAATGATAAATTATGTGTGTATAATGATATGAAAAGCAAAGAATAGGATGATAAGTAAAATACATACTACCTAATCTCAATACTTATATACCCTGGCCAGGTATATGGTTATTGCAGATAAGGCAAGTATGAAACTCTTAGATTGTTATCTTTTGATTACTCTAATCAGGTAATTATTTTGAAACAATCCAAGGAGTATAAGAAAAATTAAATGAGAGGATCTTAGTGAATACTTAGTGAACATACTTTGTGAACATACTTAGTGAATATACTTAGTGAATTTCCTCAGTGAATACCTAGTGATCATACTCAGTGAATTTCCTCAGTGAATACTTAGTGAACATACTTTGTAAACATACTTAGTGAATATACTTAGTGAACTTCCTCAGTGAATACTTAGTGATCATACTCAGTGAATATACTCAGTGAATACTCAGTGAACATACTCAGTGAATATACTCAGTGAATACTTAGTGAACATACTTAGTGAACATACTCAGTGAATATACTCAGTGAACATACTTAGTGAATATACTCAGTGAATATACTGAGTGAATACTCAATGAACATACTTAGTGAATATACTCAGTGAATACTCAGTGAACATACTTAGTGAATATACCCAGTGAATATACTTAGTGAATACTCAGTGAACATACTCAGTGAATATACTCAGTGAATACTCAGTGAACATATTTAGTGAATATACTCAGTGAATATACTCAGTGAATACTCAGTGAACATACTTAGTGAATATACTCAGTGAATATACTCAGTGAATACTCAGTGAACATACTTAGTGAATATACTCAGTGAATATACTCCGTGAATACTCAGTGAACATACTTAGTGAATATACTCAGTGAATATACTCAGTGAATACTCAGTGAACATACTCAGTGAATATACTCAGTGAATACTCAGTGAACATACTTAGTGAACATACTCAGTGAATATACTCAGTGAATACTCAGTGAACATACTTAGTGAATATACTCAGTGAATATACTCAGTGAATACTCAGTGAACATACTTAGTGAATATACTCAGTGAATACTCAGTGAACATACTTAGTGAATATACTCAGTGAACTTACTCAGTGAATACTTAGTGAGCAAACTTAGTGAATGTACTTAGTGAATATACTCAGTGAACTTACTCAGTGAATACTTAGTGAGCAAACTTAGTGAACATACTTAGTGAATATGCTCAGTGAACTTACTCAGTGAATACTTAGTGAGCAAACTTAGTGAACATACTTAGTGAATATACTTAGTAAACTTACTCAGTAAATACTTAGTGAGCAAACTTAGTGAATATACTTAACGAACTCTTTCAGTAAAAGCCTTTGAAACAATACACTTAGTAAATTTACTTAGTGAAATCCTCCAAGACAAATTGCTTAGTGAACCTTCTCAGTGAATGTTTCCAAATTAATTGATTAGCAAGATATGATACTTAAATAATATCTGCTTCCTTTTATCTGAGATTTCGAGGACGAAATCCTTGTTAGGGGGATATAATTTGTAACATCCCTGACCTGGGTTATGAACTAACCCTAGATGTTTTGCTTAAAATATGATTAGAGGCTTGTGATTACCCCTTGATATGTCATTAAGCTTTAGAAGAATCTATAATTTCATTTATGTCCTTTTCAAACAATGTTGTAATATTGTTTTGTTATGCAGGGACCTATGTGCAAATTACCCAATGAGAAGGGTTAACTTGCAAATTTCACATGTTAAGATGTTCCTTTGATGATGAAACATCATATTAATGAATATGTTGAGGTATGATGGATTCTCCAAGCTTGGGCACCAAGGTGCAGCTTGTGGAGCAGTCCTTGTGCTTAAAACCCTGACTTTGGTGTAAAGTGCAATTTACTCAAAATATGGGGTGCAACTTGTAAAATATACCTTCTATTATATCTTTTATGACTCTTGACATCTTTTAGAGAATAAATGATGAGAGGGGCGCTTCAATTGAATAATGGGATAAGAAGGATGACCCTTGTAGTGAAAACACCTAGTATGAGTGAGAAAACCCTTCATATATGTATCCTAGTATGCATGTTGGTTTTCTCTACCCTTAGATCTTGAGTTTTGATGGACTTTGCATAGTATTATCATGCTTGGACGTGACTTAGAAATAAGTAGGGACTTAAATGAGAATTCTATGCTTTAGAGGTCCTTATGGTGAAAATTAGCCTAAACTATATAAACACCTTTCTTTCCAAACCAAACCAACGTTTCCCCTTCACTTCCTCACTTCTCATCTTTCTCAAACCATCTAAGGAAGCTGTGGAGATCAGGGGGGGGCGACCAACCTGTTGTAGGTAAGAGAACACCACCTTCTAGCTTGAATTCATGGAGAAAATTCTTGTATAAGGTTGGTTTCATGGCTAATTCACTTAGGTTTCTTATTCTAGCGGATCATCTCCATCTTTTCCTTGGAGAATCACCTTGGACCAACCTGTGGAGCTCAAGATGCCATTAAAGGCTTGAAGCTTGGAATCTTGGAGCTCTAGGAACAACGTTTAAGGTGGGTTTTATAACTCTAAACCTTTTGCTTTCTTATGCATATCTTTGTACTTGCAAAAGTAGCTTGTTCTTCTTTTCCCCATCCTTCCTTGCTTTCCTGCAACTAAAACCACGAAGAACAGACCTTGATCTTGAGGTAGAAGACGATGGGCGTGATTAACAATGTTAATTTATCAAACGGTCCTGTTTTCCCTCCCTTTTGATCAAACGGTTTGGGGCAAACGGTTTGCAAAACCGTTTGAAGGGCAAACGGTTTCACAAAGTCGGTTGGAGAAAACAGTCTCCAAGACCGTTTGAAGGCGTTGACCAAGCATGGATTGTTTGGGATTTCTGTTCATAATTATGTAGGATAATGACCCACCAAATTTGAGGGGTTAACGCCAAAGTAATCGTAGGATGAAGGCCAATCAATTAGGCAAATCGAATTGAATTAAATGCTGATTTTCAATCTGATTAATTTGAACGTTTTGGGAAAACGGTCTCAAGACCGTTTGAGTGCGTTGACCAAGCGTTGCCCGTTTGGGATTACTGTTACTAATTACATGGCCTAATGACCTAAAAAATTTTATAGGTTAACTCCCAAGGAATCATGAGTTAAAGGCTAAACAATTAGGCAATCAAATTGAATTAAGTGCTGATTTTCCAATCTGATTAACTTGAACTTTTTGGGCAAACGGTTTCAAACTATTTGAGTGAGTTGACCAAGCATTGACCGTTCGGGATTCCTGTTCATAATCATGTTTTTTAATAACCCTCCATATTTGAGGGATTAAATCCAAAGGAATCGTGAGTTGAAGGCTAATCAATTATGTAAACCCTAATTGGATTAAGTGCTGACTTTCAACTTGATTGATATGACTTTTTGGGTTTTCTTGCACAAACGGTCTCAAGACCGTTTGGGGATCATCCAAACGGTCTCAAGACCGTTTGGAGGTCACCCAAGACCATTTTTAGGTCTAGGGTTGGATATGGTTAAGTGTTGGAAGGACAAAAGATATGGTGTTAACCCTAATCAACTAAGTGTTGGATTTGCATTGAATTGAGTTGATGGTTTGGGGTTGATTGGCCCAAACGGTCTCAAGACCATTTGGGGATCACCCAAACGGTCTCAAGACCGTTTGGAGGTCACTCAAGACCGTTTGGAGGTCTGGGGTCAAGTATAGTTGACCAATTTAAGGTCCAAAGATACACAATTACAAGGCAATCAATTGCTGATTTGACGATCAACTCAATAGCTCAAACCCTAATGATTTTTCACTAGAATCCAAGGGTTGGGTGAGCCAAACGGTGTCAAGACCGTTTTGAACTCATCCAAACGGTCTCAAGACCGTTTGGAGGTCACCCAAGACCGTTTGGAGGTCTAGGGGTGAGTATGGTTAAGCAATTGATGATCCAATGATACTAAGTTGGAATGTAATCAATTGTTGTTTTGGTGATCAATCCAATGATCCAAACCTAAATTGGTTGACTTGGATTTTGATGATATGATGGGAAAACGGTCTCAAGACCATTTAGAGGTCGTCCAAACGACCTCAAGACCGTTTGGGGTCAGGTCATGTCCCATTTGATTGATGATTCAATAGGTTCGAATCAATTAGACCCACATTGAAATATGTTGAAGGGTTATTGATTCCAAACCCTAATTTGATTGAGTTAAACCCTAATTGATGGTCAATTGAGGGTCAAGTGAGGGACAAATCAGTTGAAGGTTGACCTATTAAACTCAATTAAGGTATTAGGATAGGTCCAAATGATGATTGGTTCCATGAATTCGATGATTGAAGGAATCAACATTGGAAACCCTAATTCAATTGGATACCTTATGAAGTGGAGGTCCAATGTGATTGAATCTTTAGGAATTAAGATGATGAATGTTCTATTGATCCAATAATGATTAGTAATGATAATCAATGAAGGTGTGAAGGTTGAAACCCTAATAATACCTAAGTGCTTAAGAACCAATTAAAGGGAGAATTCTTAATTGTTTATAGGATTAATAGCTTGATACCCTATGTTGACCATAGTAGTATGTTATTGGTTGAAGGGTTGTTGTGACCTAATCAATTTGAAAGAATGAGAAATTAGAATACATATATATATATAGATATAAATATGTATCATGTAATGATCTGCTGTAGCACGACCGTGCAAGGGAGCACGGCCGTGGTAGCCTTAGCTTGCATGACCGTGCAAGGGAGCACGGCCGTGGTAGTCTTACTTTGCATGACCGTGCAAGGTGGCACGGCCGTGGTGTCCTATTATGAAATTAAGAAGTTTTGGTATTGTGCTGACATTGTTATATATGCATGTCCTTATTTGTATAAGTCATACAGGTTGATATTATGAGGTAATCATAGCCAGGTATGAGTTATGATGTCATATTCCTTGAAAACAATTATAAGCTTTTAGAGTAATGATATGTGAAAAGTATATACATTGCTTCAATCAAGGTCATGCTAATAGATGACTTGATGCTGATATGGGACTTGATAGCAAGTGTTATGATGATATAAGGGTGTGAGCACCCATGTTCTTGAATCATAGTGATAAGATGATTAAGAATTGATATCCAGTTGATAACTGATATGAGTTATACTTGTACATTTAGTATTCTTCTGTTATAGCCATGTTTAGTACTTGAATGTTTGGAAACATGTATGATGCTAAAAGAATATTGATATGTACCTAATAATCAAGTATAATCATACCATGTAGAGCCTTGATCATAGATCCATCATTGTCAGAATTTAAATAATAGTGAAACAGGTTTTACAAAGGGAACTCCTGGATCACATACTTTAGAGTATGTGGGAGTATATGGAATAACTGATAAAAGTTAAGCTTGACATGTTTCATATAGAGGTGATCAGATCCAGGTAAGATTTATAATGCTAATTGCATTAAGAACACTTGTTACCTATAATTCAAGAGTATAACTAAATGTCATGTTATCTGGTAAGTGATAACATATGAGCTTGATAGGATTGATGAGCCACGAGTAATATGTTTTGTTGATCTTCAAAGGTCATATTATTTAGATAACCAGATAAAATGATATGTTACTTGGTAACAAATGCTATGATTAGTCCAGGGGTTCGAACTCCCACATTCCGGATTTCATATTAATAAGATGGTTAGGGATTGATATCCCAATATTAAAAATATGAGGTATGACCTAAAACAAAGTGTTTCTATGTGAAATTCTATTACAGAATAATCATATGAAAAGCTTAACTACAGACTAATGGGTTATGAATGTAAATAACCCTTGTATTACATAAGTAATGTTAAGTCTGATATCATATGTACAAGTTATGCAGATATGTTGTGGAGTTGGAATCCTAACACTTTGGGAGAAGGAGTATGGATACAGGCCATCCTTTCCCAAATAATAATGCCAGGAAATGGATATATGATCCAAGTCTGAAGGGAGTTAGTGATGTGATAAGTGACATGTGATTTTATCAATTTATAGTTGCATTGCTTTTAGTAGAAAGAATAGTTTAATCTGTTAAACATTGTTTTAACTACTCTCAAATATACATAACTTCTTTGTGTACATTTATTCTCTTATGCTGCAATAATTAGGCTTCTGGCGAAGAGTTATATCTCTCGCTGGGACGATTTTTATAATTGTCTCACCCCGTAGATTTCAACCTTTAGGTGGATGTGGGCGAGGAGGCAGAAATCCTTCAATAGGTGAAGGGCAGCATCAGCAGTACCAAGGACAGCAGTGAAGCTTCAGGTGGAGGCATTGGCTGCTATGTCATGTGTAGATAGTGTTAGAGTCCTATATGTCGTCTCTGTACTCTCAGGTCCTCAGAGTAATAGTTAGTGCTTTCGAGTTTTTTTTGGTCCAGTCCTTAGAGACTTTTGTATCTTGCCTTACAGAGTTTTACTGATGGATTAGTTGTAAACAACTTATCATGTTGCTTTATGAGAAAGCTTTACCTTTAAAGGATATCTTCGTAAAAAGTTTAAAATTTTTAGTGATTTCTGGTAATCTGATGCTTAGTGAACGCTTCCGCATTAGTTAATCTTGTTTTCTCGAAATAGACGTTACATTTTACAACGGGAAAAACACAACAGTTCTGTTGGTTGTGTTGTAGTTAGCATATCTTTTACAACAAGTCTATATGTGTGTTGTGAATTATATATTTTATACAACACAAGTTATATACAATGGGCCAAACTCGTTGTAGTATATGTGATACTACAACATGTGCTAAATTGTTGTAATAGACTGTAATATCACAACATACTCAAACCCGTTGTAAAAGACCATAATTACACAACATGCTCTAACCCGTTGTAATAGTCACATATGCTAACTTGTTGTAATAGATCATCATTACACAACATACTATAAATCGTTGTAAAAGATCATAATTACACAACACTCTCTAACCTGTTGTAATAGTCATGTATGTTAACCCGTTGTAATAGATCATCATTACACTACATACTCTAACCCGTTGTAAAAGATCATAATTACACAACATGTTCTACCTGTTGTAATAGTCACATATGTTAACCCGTTGTAATAGACAATCATTACACAACATACTATAACCCATTGTAGTATACTATAATTACACAACATGCTTTCACCTATTATAATAGTTGCCTGTTGTAATAGACCACAATCACACAACAGGTCTGCACATCATTTGTTGTATATGTACAACAAAGAATATATGTGTTACATAAAATGAAACTGGTTCAGTGGTTTGAGATGTGCCTTACTTTCATACGGTCTCAAGTTCGAAACCTTGTGTCTAGATGTATTTTCCTTTTGTCTCAACATGTTATATACAACACCCCTATTACAACATGTGTGTTCAATGAACTACAACATGTATTAACTGTTGTATAAAATACATATATTACAACATGTGCAACACCTATTTTATAATGAACCCCCCCCCATAAGACCACACTGTGATGACCGTCTCGCGAAAACACGATTAACTAATGCGGAAGCGTTCATCAAGCAGCAGATTAGCGAAAATCACTAAAAATTAAAAATTTTTGCAAAGAGATCCACACATAGGAAATTTTTTCCAACAAATGCCATTGTATATCATATACATTCTATTTCAAACGTACATATCCTGTACCATCTTTTTCCAGAGACTACATCATCAGCTGCCTTATAAACATATATGCAGGCAGCATACAATTCTCGAGGCATCAAGCCAAAACCTCAGACTGATATATCAAAAACACTGACTAAAAATTTCGAGGACCTGAGAGTACAGAAACGACATATAGGACTACTATCTATATGACTAGACAGACAATATCTCCACCTGTGATCTTATTGTTGTCCCTGTTGTTGCTGTTGCTGCTGCTCTTTCCCTATTCTAGGGTTTCTGCTCTGCCTTTCATGCATACCTAAAATTTTTTCCCACGGGGGTGAGACAATTGTAAATTGCCCCAGCGAGAGATATAACTCTACGCCAGAAACATTGTTATAGCAGATTATGAAATTAAACTTAGCAGGGGTTACTTTTACATTATTAGGCAGATTTATTCTTCATAGAAAAGAATAAGAAAATCTCCATTTTCAATAAGAGCATTGCATCTACCCATGGTAGACTCATAGTTCATCCATCTACTTGTAATGAATACAACAGATATGAATAATCATCAATGAACTATAGATATATAACAGAAATGTAACATTAGCCAAGTTCTCTAGCATAACTTATTAACACAAATGCTACAAAGAAACATGATACTTGTTACCTAAGCATCACACATGGCTCACAAGGCCATTCATATCTTGTCACCTCTCACTAGGCAACAACTTATTCACATGGCTCACAAGGCCATTCACATCTTGTCACCTCTCACTAGGCAACAACTTATTCACATGGCTCCCAAGGCCATTCACATCTTGTCACCTCTCACTAGGCAACAACTTATTCACATGGTTCATAAGGCCATTCACATCTTGTCACCTCTCACTAGGCAACAACTTATTCACATGGTTCATAAAATTCGTACACATTGTTACTTTTATTAAGCAACAACAACATCAACGCACAAAAAGCCAATCAACATTTATTATATAAATGTCACAACCCAAACTTGGCTATATTCATCATCTCATCATACATGCATGGTTATTAGGCATGATAAAAGTCATACAAGATATTCATCACATCATGTGATACAATAGTAACACCATCATTCCTTAACCAGGAATTAGGGTTCACTATCAAACAGGGCTTATCATTCCCTTTTCCCCAAATTAGGGTTAGGGTTCCCCATTTCTCATTAATTCAGACCCTCTTGAGTTAACCAACTTTATCTTGTATTAAGGTATTTCCCCTCTTAATACATTCCATCACATAATACTCACCCTTAGCATATAATGCATAGGCCACACAATAGAATTGTCCATCTATCTCACATGATATGGACTTATCTTAGTTTAAGGCATAACTTTATTATAAAGTTGCCTATAAACAATCGCAATGATACACCCTAAACTAGGGTTTCACAAGGATACACCCTCAACCAGGGTTCATAAGGATACACCCTCCACTAGGGTTTCATAAGGATACACCCTAAACCAGGGTTTATAAGGATACACCCTCAACTAGGGTTTCACAAGGATACACCCTCAACCAGGGTTCATAAGGATACACCCTCAACTAGGGTTTACTAATCATGTATTGGATCCATGCATTTGTTATGCATTATTGATTAGTACCATTAAGGGTATCTCTCACCTAATTACATTAGGTTTCCAAAAAGGTTTGATCAATTGGACCTTCAATGACATGATGTATCCAATTGAATTGGGGTTTTCAATGTTGATTCCTTCAATCATTGAATTCATGGAACCAATCATCAATTGGACATATATTCATACTTCAATTGAGTTTAATAGGTCAACCTTAAACTGATTTGACCCTCAATTGACCCTCAATTGATCATCAATTAGGGTTTGATTCAATTGAATTAGGGTTTGGAATCGAAGATCCAACAACACTCATCAATGCAAGATTGGTTATTTTGAAACTATTGAACCATTATCCAAATTGGGTATGAACTGACCCCAAACGGTCTTGAGGTTGTTTGGATGACTTCCAAATGGTCTTGAGACCGTTTTCCCATCATATCACTCAAATCCAAGCCATCCAATTAAGGTTTGGATCATTGGATTGATCGCCAAATCAGCATTGCATTGTATATCAACTTGGTACCTTTAGACCTTTAAACACCTAACCATACTCAACCCTAGCCTCCAAACGGTCTTGGGTGACCACCAGACGGTCTTGAGACCGTTGGGATGAGCTCCAAACGGTCTTGAGACCGTTTGGATGAGCTCCAAACGGTCTTGAGACCGTTTGGCCCATCCATCCTTTGGATTCTAGTGAAAAATCATCAAGGATTGGTCTATCGAGTTTATCAACAATTCAGCACTTGATTGCAATATGATTGGTACCTTTGGACCTTTAATTGATCAACTATACTTGACCCCAGACCTCCAAACAGTCTTGGGGTGACCCCCAAACGGTCTTGAGACCGTTTGGGTGATCCCCAAACGGTCTTGAAACCGTTTGGGCTAATCAACCCAAAATCTCAACATAACTCATTGGAATTTCAGCACTGTTTTCAATTAGGGTTTGCCTAATTGATTAGCCTTCAACTCATGATTCTTTTGGATTTAACCCCTAAAATTTGGAGGTTCATTAACCAACATCATTACAAACAGGAATCTCAAACGGTAAACGCTTGGTAAACTCCATCAAATGGTCTTGAAACCGTTTGCCCAAAAAGGTCAAGTTAATCAGGTTGAAAATCAGCACTTAATCCAATTAGGTTTCCCTAATTGATTAGGCTTCAACTCACGATTCCTTTGGAGTTAACCCCTCAAATTTGGAGGGTATTTAACCAACATCATTAGGAACAGGAATCCCAAACGGTCAACGCTTGGTCAACCATATCAAACGGATTTGAAACCGTTTTCCCAAACAGGTCCAGTTAATCAGGTTGAAAATCAGCATTTAATTCAATTTGATTTGCCTAGTTGATTGGCCTTCAACTCACGATTCCTATGGAGTTAACCCCTCAAATTTGTAGGGTCATTAGTATACATAATTAGGAACAAGATTCCCAAACTTTCAACGCTTGGTCAACCATCTCAAACGGTCTTGAAACCGTTTTCTCCCAAATGGTTTCAAACTGTTTGCCCTTAACACTACAAAAAATTTGGCCTTTGTTGAAGAACATTTGTGAGGAACCATAGATTGTGAATAATGATGGCTATTTGTGAGGGCTCATCCTTCAAATATGGGACCAAATCCCTCAACCGTTTTTTTAACATCTTTACAAATACTAATCCCTCACAAATACATTAGTCACTAATCATTCCTTGAAAAATACCATGACAAATGATTCCCTCCATCTCATATCCCTTCCCTCCATCTCATTTCCCTTCCCTCCATTCTAAAATACAACATTTGGATATAAAAATTAAAAAGGAAAAGAAAAACCCTCCCCACTCGTCCCTCTACACAATGACGAACTAGGGAAGCACTGATCACCTGCCCTCGTCCTCGACGCCTCCTTGATTCCATCGACCACGCTTTCAATCCATCGACCAGGCCTCGCTCACTCCACGGCCAGGGTTTGCTCCAGCTTAATGCCGCCCAGCCTCAGCAACCCCATGACCCCAGCCGCTTAGCATTTCCCAAATCCCACCGGTCGCACCTAGCTGCAACCGCGCCTACCTCCCGGACGGCGCCCCAACTACTCCTGCCACCCTAACTGCAGTAGGTTGTAACTCCAATCGTCGGCCGACTTCCAATTCCACGGCCAGGAGTAGCCATATCGTGCCGGATCCCAGCAAAACCAGCGGCACCCGACTCAGGCAGTGCCCAGCAGGAGCTCTGAAGAATACTTCAACCTTGGATCAAGCTACTGGTCTCTTTTCCTTGATCTGACGCCCATAAGCTGCCCAACCGCCTCTGCTCCAGTTCTTCTCTTGCAACGTCCTTTGTTCTTCTTCTTCAGTTTTAATCTCGTTGCTTCTGTCCATTGACCGGAAGCGTGGGAAAAGGTACTGCTACTAAAACTGCATCTTTTTTCTGTGCTACTTATTTTATTATTCTCTTGCAACTGTTGTTCTTGCTTGTTGTTATGTTGTTTGATTCAATCATGTGTCGGTCATTTAGTTTTAGGTAACGATTCCAATGTGCATCCTTCTTCATGTGTATCCCAGATTTGAGTTCACTGTAATGTACTATTCACTGCCAATGCTTGCTTATTTCTTCATATGTGTATCCCAATAGTTTACTGTAATCTGTTAATTACTGCCAGTGTTTGCTTCTTTCTTCATTTGCGTATCCAAATTTTGAGTTTCCTATAACGTATCTCCTCTTTACATAAAATAGCCATATAAATTAAATCTCAAACCTTATAGCCTTCATTCGGAACTCACATTGTGATGTTTGATAAATGGGTAATATTACTATGGACTGAGAATGGGTTGATGTTTAAAAATAGACATGTAGTAAGCTAAGTGTAATGATTTATTAAAATTATATGGGTCAAATGGAATATGTAAGAGTCTAGTCACCACTTAATTTTGTTTTTGGTTGTAAGTATAATATAGCCTGGTGTTTTTGCATTTTGCAGAGGCACACTAAGTCATTATCAACATCTCATATCTGGTTGAGAAGTCTAGGCAGAAGCCTCAAGAACGAATGAGTGTTCTTAGTAATGTGGGTTCCTCCTAAAACAACAATTGGATATATTATATGTCTTTTTTCCTTTACCCCCTCCATCTAAAATAATACCCTTTCTGTAACATGTAGTTGTGATGTATGACCTAAAAGCCAATAATTATGGTAATGATCCTCTGGTAAGTGCAGCTCTGTACTTAGAGATTAATTAAAGGCCGACTGCCCAGGGCTCCCATGGGACACATCCATTCCTAATATAATAGTTGGCACTTTGGAGATCTTTGGCATGGATGGAGGATGCTCGGCTGTGGTGAACTTCTCTGCATCTTCCATCCATTTCAAAGATCTCCTAAGAGCCAACTATTATATTAGGAATGGATGTGTGCCATGGGAGCCCTGGGCAGTCGGCCTTTAATTAATATCCAGGTACAGAGCTGCACTTAGCAGAGGATCATTATCATAGTTATTGGCTTTTAGGGCCTGCATCACAACCACATGTTAAAGAAAGGGAATTATTTTAGATGGAGGGGGAAAACGAAAAAAGACAAATATACAAATGTTGTTTTAACAACAAAGGAATCAAGGAGGAACCCACATTACTAAGAACACCCATTCGTTCTTGAGGCTTTTGACTAGACTTCTCAACCAGAGCAGACCTTTTGTTGAATGCAT
This sequence comes from Alisma plantago-aquatica, assembly GCA_963693085.1. Lineage (NCBI taxonomy): Eukaryota > Viridiplantae > Streptophyta > Magnoliopsida > Alismatales > Alismataceae > Alisma > Alisma plantago-aquatica. The sequence goes on from OY856412.1 coordinate 744,015,455, forward strand.
GTCTGAAGCTTTCCATGGTCATGACAGACATTCTATTGATGCTAAGCGTGCACAAAGATGGTATGCTACTAACTTATAATGATACATATCATACAAGTGAACCAGAAGTTACATTCATTTTACGCCCATGCTTTAGTGCTTCTATGCCCATCATTTGATTTTTAAAGATACCAAACTTATTTACATATCATTTCAATTTCCATTGGATACTAGAACTTTGTAATTCTACTATGTCCGCCAATCAAAAATTCTGGTCCTCTTCCTTTTCACTTCCTACTTCTATCTATGATGAAGTGGAAATAATTATTATAAATTTCTTGTGGGGATAGTGTGAAGGCAAGAATGATATCCATCTTCTTAAGTGGGATGATGTAACCATCTTCTTAAGCTAGTCTATGGATCAAATTGATCCATGACAAATACCTTCTTAAGGATTCTATCTAAAATATTGATATCTATGGTCAACTTTCTTGGTATTTAATTCAGATGATCATACATCTGAATTTAAAATCCTATTACGAAGGATTGCTAGAAACAACATCTCAGTGATGAACAACCTAAAAAAAGAGGGTTTTTCTATACTTCTATATGTTTTCTGTGTAGAAGTTCTAATGAATTTATCATTCATTTATTCTTTAATTGCCATGTAGCTGATTTCATTGGGGTAAGGTTGTTGAGTGTAAACTCATTGATAGGATTCCCCTGTATATTTACAAAGTTAATCAAAAGTATATACATTTTTAAATGTGTTTATTGTACTCCCAGGTTGGAGGCTATTACTACTCATCTCTGTATCCAAATTGCCATTTTTCGGAAGTGGGTATTTTCCTCTTTTGATATCTAGCAGCTATCAATGAAAGTAATCTTTTTAGATGGGATAGACACTTCTACAATGTTTCTCTTGGGAGGAAACTTCTTTTCTTCTGTAGTGGTTGGTATATATGAACTGTTTTCTTCTGCTAGTCTATTGTTCTGCTGGTTTATAGTCTCCTACTATCATAATTTGAGTGTTGTGTTATTAACAAGATACCAAACAATGAAATTGTCCCTGTTGTCCTGGTCTGCATGTCATATGTTCTATCTTGGTTGGTGTTAAGTCTTATGCAGCTGACTTATTTTAAGTATTTCAGTTCTTAATTTTATGAGATGTTATACATGATATCATATACTTATATGTTTAAGTATTTCAGCTGACTTATAGGGACAGTTAGGTATTTGTCTCATAATGCTTGTTATAAGTAATAACAATATGTTGATATCAGATCTAAGAAGAAATAGACTGTCAGTGCCTTTATGCATAGAGATCTGCTACAATATTGAGATTCTATGGGATATGTTGGACATAACCCATAGCATCAGGACCACACACAGCTTTGAATCTCCTTTGGTAGAGTCTAAATAGCCATGCGTCAAAATACTCCTTTGTAGTAGAGAGATCACCTAGTTTGAGAAGAGAAGCAGTGTAGCTAGTCTGACAGTATAAGTAGCCCCTGTAATCGAGTATATGTTGAGACATGTGAGCAAAAGTTAATGGATGGATCTGTGAACTATTATTGATTAGGTGGGTACCTATGCTATTGCAGTTCTTGAAGGATTTTTCTTGAAGGATGTTTCTTCTGCCTCTTTTTTTTCTTCTTGTATATTGATAGACTTCATGTATGTCTTCTCCCTTCCCTCCCCTTTTCTCTTTTTCCTTTTTCATGTTGTATATTTGACCCCCTTTTGCTGCAATTGTTGCAAAAAAATCAGTCCTTTTATACTACTGTTTCTTTGATTTTTTTCTATTTCCTCTTGTGTCTCCTATTCTAGCTTCTTTTCTTTTCTTTTTTTGCAATTTCTCCTTCATTTCCTGTTCCTGCTATTGCATCTAAATTTTTGTTACTTCTATGTCCCCTCTTATTGCTACTTTTTCTTACTTATTCTTGCTCCTACATGACTACATCTCAAACAGCTGTTCCTCTACTTATTATATATTTTCCTTCATGTAGATGGATTTTCTAATAGATCGGAGTTGGATGTATATTGGGAACAGAGTACAAAGTGATGTATTTAAGGCAGGGTTACGAAAGTTCATTGAGTTTGCTCTTATCCATCAGAGACCAACTAGACATGGGAAATTAATATGTCCTTGCAAGGTATGTTTGAACAGATACCTTAAAACAGAGGAGGAGGTATTCTCACATGTATTACAAAAAGGATTTGTGCATAGCTATGATGTTTGGACGTTTCATGGGGAGGTGATTGGTAGGAGCAATCCTGTTGTGGCACCAAACATGCCTAGCACTGACAATATGCATCAGATGTTGGAGGATTTGTTTGGTATGGGTGACACAACAAATGACCACTCTACTGATGCTACAGAGGAACTTGCAAATGTAGATGCACAAAGATTTTACAAGCTACTAAAAGAGGCAGATCAACCACTCTATAGAGGTTGCACAAGTCATTCTAAGCTATCGTATTTGGTTGCCTTACTATTTCTGAAGGAGGAATCTGGATGGTCCAACGATTCTTTCACAAAGTTGTTACATTTGATTGTTTCAGGATTTCCGGAAGAAAATTGTCTATTCCCGGAGACGTACTATGAAGCAAATGCGATCGTGAAGGATTTATGACTTGATCATTCTACTATAGACGTATGTACAAATAATTGCATGCTTTTTCGCAAAGATGCAGCTTCAAAAGAAAATTGTGATACTTGTGGTGCTTCAAGATGGAATGAAAAGCAATAAAAAACAAAGGGAAAGAAGGTAGCTGCTAAGTTCATGTATCACTTCCCTTTGATACCTCGGTTAGAGAGGCTCTATATGTCTTCATCTATTGCTAAAGACATGATTTGTCCATCAGAAGTAAAAGGCAAGGATGGTCGTATTCATCATCCTTCAGACACACCAGAATGGTTGTCTATTGATGCCAGGTATCCAGACTTTGCTGCTGAACCACGCAATGTTAGATTGGCATTAGCAACAGATGGATTTAATGCATTTGGCAATATGAGTGCATCACATAGCATCTGGCCTGTGTTGGTGACACCTCTCAATCTTTCGCCTTGGCTTCTTATGAAAGAACAATTTATTATGATGTCCCTATTAATCCCAGGTCCACATATGGTTGGCAATGACCTTGATGTATACTTGGAGCCATTAATTGAGGAGTTGCAACTACTTTGGGAGCTTGGAGTCAAAGTTTATGATGCATATAGAAAAAGGAACTTCACTATGCGGGCAATGATTTTATGGACCATTAACGATTTCCCAGCATATGGTGACTTATCTGGTTGGAGCACTAAAGGTAAGAAAGATTTGGGATGTCCTTGTTGTAATGTGGAGACTGTATCAAAATGGTTACAGTATGGGAAAAAGCAATGCTATGGTTTCCATCGACGTTTTCTTCCAATGAATCATCCGTATAGACGTGATAGGAAAAATTTTGATGGTGAAAAAGATTTTCGACTTCCACCTAAGCCACTATCTGGAGAAGATATACTGAGGCAATTTGATGGGTATGAAAATATCACATTTGGAAAAATGAATAAGCGCAAGAGGCTTGGAGATCAAATTCAACCATTACCTCCTGGTTGGAATAAGATAAGCATCTTTTTTCAGCTACCTTATTGGAAGTATTTATCTGTTAGACACAATCTGGATGTGATGCACATAGAAAAGAATGTGTGCGAGAATATTTTAAACACATTATTGGGTGATTCTAAGAAAAGTAAAGACAACTTACAAGCTCGTCAAGATTTGAAGAAAATGCGCATTCGAAGAGATTTATGGCCAGTAGATGCAGGTGACCGCTATTACTTGCCTCCAGCATCTTACACCATGACTAATGCGCAGAAAGATAAGTTCCTATCTGTGTTAGAAAAGTTGAAAGTTCCTGATGGCTATTCTTCTAACATATCTAGGTGTGTTAGCAAATCTGATAGAAAACTTGTTGGGCTGAAAAGTCATGATTGTCATGTTCTTATGCATCAACTTCTACCTGTTGCCTTGAGACATTGCATAAGCTTAGATGTGTACAAGCCTATTGCTAATTTGTGCTCATTTTTCAACAAGCTTTGCTCTAACATTATTGATGTGGAGGAATTCAAAGAATTGGAACAAGAAATTGCTGTCACTCTTTGCCAGTTGGAGAGAATCTTCCCTCCTTCTTTCTTCACCATCATGATGCATTTGCCCATTCATTTAGCTTATGAAGCCAGGCAAGCCGGATCTGTCCGAACTAGGTGGATGTACCCAATAGAGAGATACTTGAAGAAATTGAAGAAGTATGTAAGAAACAAAGCTAAACCGGCTGGTTGTATTGCTAGTTGCTATTTAGCTGAAGAAAGTTTGACATTTTGTGGTAGGTACTTGCATAATTTTGAGACAAAACTGATCCGCACTCCTCATAATGTTGATGGATCTCCAATTAGAGTTGGAGTGTCAAGAAATTTCGACATCCACACTTTGGAACAAGCCCATCGTTATGTCCTTTTCAATAAAGAGGAATTGGATGTTTACAGAAGGTAAGATTTAATTACGTCCTAAAATTCTTGCTGATATTTGTATATATGTTGTACATTAATTTAGACACTTCTTATAAAGCAGTGAACACATGTGTATTCTTCAAGATATGGAACCCAACATTGCCCCACGGACCCTAGAAACAAAACATGCAAAGGAGTTCTCTAAGTGGTTGAAAGAGCATGTAAGTCTCAAACATAAATATTGTTGTCACTCTTAATGTTCAAGTTAGTGTAGATTACATTAATGTTTTACTTTTTTATGAAGGTAATGCAAATGCGAGAGATTAGGCCGAACAGTATTAGCGATGATTTGAGATGGTTATCCCAAGGCCCTTGTGTTGAGGGAATGTCTTATGAAGGATTTTTGGTCAATGGATATCGTTTCCGTTCAAAGCCCATTGAAAGTACATGTACTACACAAAATAGTGGAGTGTATTTGTGTGCTGACACTTCAAGTTATTCAAGTGGTAGAGATCGAAATCCTATAAATGCTGAAGTCACGTACTATGGCTACTTAGAGGAGGTTATTGAGCTAACTTATGGTCCAGGAATCAAAGTTCCGTTATTCAGATGTTCTTGGTATGATGAAAGCACTTCTAACGGGTTGCGAATTGATGAGTATGGGTTCACACAAATCAACACTTCAAGGATAAAAAAAAGGAGGAACCGTTTATCCTGGCTTCTCAAGCATTGCAATGCTTTTATGTGAAGGATCCTAATGATGATGATTGGTGCACAGTGCTAAAGCATCCTCCTAAAGATTATTCTGAAGTACCTCTTATTGAGAATTGTTTGACTGGTTTACAATCTGATGGTGGTGTAACTAGTGATGTGTCTTGGACGAGGAGTGACACCGGGGGATCTTTTGTTGATAGAACTAAAAAAAAATGATGGGGCTAATGTTTAGTTCATTAATCTGTCTGTTTTGTTTGCAAGTCTAGAATAATTTACTTGGGGAATAGGTTGTATTGCATTTTTTTGGCAAACTGTTACTATATGGCATATTCTTTGCAATTTATATAGTCTTGTTTCATATACCAGCAAGTAGGACATCATTATTCTTTTTTGGGATATGAAACCAAGGTACTCTACAAGTTATATATTTTTCAAATGCTGAATATTCATATGTTGGTGTCTCATATTCTCCGCAATTTATTTGTTTTTCAAATGTAGCTACTACTTTTGTTACTGACATTTCTGTACTAATAATCTAATTTTTTTTCCTTGTCAATTGAAGGATGGCAGGAAGAAGATTCACTAGATCTACTTGTAACAACACACCCAGTCAACCTATTGCTATCCCTCCATCCACAATTGAAGAAAATTGTGAGGATGAACCTACTCTACTGTCCAACAATATTGAAAATGATGTAATAGTTGAAGAAAATGTTGAGGATGAACATGAGAATAGGAAGTATGGACGTGGGCCTGCAAGTGAGCAAAGCCTACTTCCTAAGCAAGGGCAGCCACGTCACAAGGTCCAATGGGATGATGAAGGAAATGCTATTGGGGAGAATGGTGCCAAATTGAATCGTTATTGTCATATGCTAGCAAGGAAACCACACATATGGCATCTAGACTTGAAGTGGAATGAACAACCAGAACAAGCTTTTGCAGATAGAAAATCATTTATTGAGGTAATCTTTTTCATAAAAAGACCAACAAATTGTATGATTGTTATATCTAAAGTAATATTTTCTATGTTTTTGTAGAAATACTTTGATTTAGGCAGTCACCCTAATGCATGGAATCACATTGATGAACACATTAGCAAAGGGATATTAGTGTGGAGGGCACGTGTAAAGAAATATTACTATGAAAAGTACAAGATTGAACCATAATTGATGATGAAGAAAGTTGAGAAAAATGCTTCCATAGATATGGACCAGTTTAAAAATCTTGTTAAAGAATGGGGAACCGAGAAGTCTAAGGTACAATGGTTTCATATAACTTTTTTTTTATCAATAAGCGCGTTTCTCTTTCATTACTCACAAAATTTACAAAGGGGAGCAAAGCTCAATACATCTATAAAGATAGATATCAAAAGTCAAAAAGAAGGATGCAATTTATCTATGCAAACTTCTATAATCAGTATTTATGCAATGCCACACACTGTTTGGTTTGCTCCTACTGTCTTCAAAAACACATATGTTTCTATGTATCCATATGTGATAAATGATAAGAGTAGAAATAAGAGCTTCATTTTTGTTCTTTAGCAGGTGTACTTCATTTCTGTTCCAGCAGCAGGTGTACTTCAACGCTGCTGCAGATTTTTTGATTCTGCTCAATTCCTCTGATCTCAGGGAGCTTCCACACTCCACACTTCACATCAGTCCCCTTTCCAATGTGGAATTGGACATTAGAGAGATATCTATCTCTTATATTGAGGATGTTCTTCCACATCCAGCTATTGTCTTGCTTATATTGAGGATGGTTTCATATAACTTGCATGTATACCTATCTACTTTTTCTAATTATATGTTTCTTATGGTTTAGAAAATTTCCGAGATCAACAAGGCAAACAGAGCAAAAAAGTGATGGATCATACCACAGGATCAAAGCCATGGAGTTGTTATCAGGCAGAAATGGTATTCATAATGGACACTTGTCTTTCTTAGTAGGAGTTGAACATATAACATGGACAATTATTATGTTATCTATCATGTGTAGGTCAGTGAAGATCAACCCGTTGTGCCTCTTAACAAATTTTTGGAAAAAGTTTATGACAAAAGCCCACAAGTGGTTAGAAAATGGATATTTGTTTTCCTATGATGTCTACAAAGCTACATATGCTTAGATATCTCAATTTAAGCTTTCCTTTTATGATGCTTTCTAATTACAACTTGAAATCTCTGATATCGTGGAAAACCAAGTAGCAAACCAAGAAGAAATAGATCCTAGAAGTGTTGATAATCTAACACGTGCTGCTTATTTGCAAGTTTTAAATCCTTCCAAAAAGGCTAGGATCCGAGGTTACTTGTTACCCAAGCATCACACATGGCTCACAAGGCCATTCATATATTGTCACCTCTCATTAGGCAACAACTTATTCACATGGCTCACAAGGCCATTCACATCTTGTCACCTCTCACTAGGCAACAACTTATTCACATGGCTCCCAAGTCCATTCACATCTTGTCACCTCTCACTAGGCAACAACTTATTCACATGGTTCATAAGGTCATTCACATCTTGTCACCTCTCACTAGGCAACAACTTATTCACATGGTTCATAAAATTTGTACACATTGTTACTTTTATTAAGCAACAACAACATCAACGCACAAAAAGCCAATCAACATTTATTATATAAATGTCACAGCCCAAACTTGGCTATATTCATCATCTCATCATACCTGCATGGTTATTAGGCATGATAACAGTCATACAAGATATTCATCACATCATGTGATACAATAGTAACACCATCATTCCTTAACCAGGAATTAGGGTTCACTATCAAACATGGCTTATCATTCCCTTTTCCCCAAATTAGGGTTAGGGTTCCCCATTTCTCATTAATTCAGACCCTCTTGAGTTAACCAACTTTATCTTTTATTAAGGTATTTCCCCTCTTAATACATTCCATCACAGAATACTCACCCTTATCATATAATGCATAGGCCACACATTAGAATTGTCCAGCTATCTCACATGATATGGACTTATCTTAGCTTAAGGCATAACTTTATTATAAAGTTGCCTATAAACAATCGCAATGATACACCCTAAACTAGGGTTTCACAAGGATACACCCTCAACCAGGTTTCATAAGGATACACCCTCCAATAGGGTTTCACAAGGATACACCCTAAACCAGGGTTTATAAGGATACACCCTCAACTAGGGTTTCACAAGGATACACCCTCAACCAGGGTTCATAAGGATACACCCTCAACTAGGGTTTACTAATCATGTATTGGATCCATGCATTTGTTCTGCATTATTGATTAGTACCATTAAGGGTATCTCTCACCTAATTACATTAGGTTTCCAAAAAGGTTTGATCAATTGGACCTTCAATGACATGAGGTATCCAATTGAATTGGGGTTTTCAATGTTGATTCCTTCAATCATTGAATTCATGGAACCAATCATCAATTGGACCTATATTCATACTTCAATTGAGTTTAATAGGTCAACCTCAAACTGATTTGACCCTCAATTGACCCTCAATTGATCATCAATTAGGGTTTGATTCAATTGAATTAGGGTTTGGAATCGAAGATCCAACAACACTCATCAATGCAAGATTGGTTACTTTGAAACTATTGAACCATTATCCAAATTGGGTATGACCTGACCCCAAACGGTCTTGAGGTCGTTTGGATGACTTACAAACGGTCTTGAGACCGTTTTCCCAACATATCACTCAAATCCAAGCCATCCAATTAAGGTTTGGATCATTGGATTGATCGCCAAATCAGCATTGCATTGTATATCAACTTGGTACCTTTAGACCTTTAAACACCTAACCATACTCAACCCGAGACCTCCAAACGGTCTTGGGTGACCACCAAACGGTCTTGAGACCGTTTGGATGAGCTCCAAACGGTCTTGAGACCGTTTGGCCCATCCATCCTTTGGATTCTAGTGAAAAATCATCAAGGATTGGTCTATCGAGTTGATCAACAATTCAGCACTTGATTGCAATATGATTGGTACCTTTGGACCTTTAATTGATCAACTAAACTTGACCCAAGACCTACAAACGGTCTTGGGGTGACCCCCAAACGGTCTTGAGACCGTTTGGGTGATCCCCAAACGGTCTTGAAACCGTTTGGGCTAATCAACCCAAAATCTCAACATAACTCATTGGAATTTCAGCACTGTTTTCAATTAGGGTTTGCCTAATTGATTAGCCTTCAACTCATGATTCTTTTGGATTTAACCCCTCAAATTTGTAGGATCATTAACCAACATCATTAGGAACAGGAATCGCAAACGGTCAATGCTTGGTCAACTCCACCAAACGGTCTTGAAACTGTTTTCCAAAAAAGGTCAAGTTAATCAGGTTGAAAATCAGCACTTAATCCAATTAGGTTTTCCTAATTGATTAGGCTTCAACTCACGATTCCTTTGTAGTTAACCCCTCAAATTTGGAGGGTTATTAACCAACATCATTAGGAACAGGAATCCCAAACGGTAAATGCTTGGTCAACCATCTCAAATGGTTTTGAAACCTTTTTCCCAAACAGGTCCAGTTAATCAGGTTAAAAATCAGCATTTAATTCAATTTGATTTGCCTAATTGATTGGCCTTCAACTCACGATTCCTTTGGAGTTAACCCCTCAAATTTATAAGGTCATTAGTCTACATAATAAGGAAAACGATTCCCAAACGGTCAACGCTTGTTCAACCATAACAAACGGTCTTGAAACCGTTTTCTCCCAAACGGTTTCAAACCGTTTGCCCTTAAACGGTTTGCTGAAACCGCATAGCCAATCAAATTCAAACGATTTGGAATAGCTATCAAAACCATTTGGCTTGGTAATTTTCTTTGGATAAGCATCTAGGATGATTTCATCATCCCCTTCCTTCAAACAACCAAGAACAGCAACCGTTCTTGATGGAAATTGCAGCAAGAAACAAGAGTGCATCAAATTGAAGAAATCAATCAACAAAGCATAGAGAATTGATGCAATAGCAATGTTTAAGGGTTTAAGTTATAAAACCCGCCTCCAATTGAGCTCCAAAGCTCCAAGCTCACGACATTAATGGTGGATGAAGCTCTATCAACTCCCCCTAGGCTCGTCCTCAAGCTTTTGATTGCAAAAGTTGGCTAGGGTTGAAGAGGAGATCGAAATAAGAAGGAATCCATAATTTATTTTCGATTTCCACCATGAAATCAAGGAGAACGAAGGTCAAGGGCTTACCAACAGGTTGGGGCTCGTCCTACTGTTGCTCCTAAGTCCCCTTGAGCTCACCCAAAGCAAAGGAAGAAGAAAGGGCCGAAAAAGCCTTTCAATTGATTTGGAAAAGGCACTTTTATAAGGAAATTGATGAGAGAGAAAATGCATTATTAAAATGCATTTAATTCCAAAAACTTGGCCGCCTCTTCCCCCTCAACTCCATAGATACGAGGCACCTTCCTTTGCCTTTAATTCACCTTCATTATCCTCAATTTAAAGAAAAACAAATTAAGCACCTTAATCATATTATATTAATATCCATAATTTGAGTGGATATTACTTTTCTGTATAATAAGGTGAGTGGAATTTCACCTACTTAGGATATTTTCGTTCCTTATCTTGGAAAAAGAATGTCCATCCTTATTCAAAATCAACCAATAACATTTTGGTTGAAGGCCCTTTAATTAATACATTCATTTTTGCCCTAAATTGGATTAGGGTTTCACTTAGGATTAAATCTTGATTATTTTAATATCAAGATTCTCTCTGCTCCAACTTAATTCAAATGAGATGCCCCTCTCATTTTATTTGCTCTACATGATGACAAGAAATATTAGGGACTTTATTGAAGTGGTAATTTGCATATCAAACCCTAGGTTTTGGGTAAATTGCACATTACACCAAAACTAGGTTTTAATGCACAACATTGTTTTATCAGCTCTTTCTTGGTATTCAGGCTTCCATAAGCCATACCTCAACATCATATTCACTCTCATGATGCTTCAACACATGAGGAACATATTATCATGTACAATTTGCACATAAACCCCTCAACTTGGGTAATTTGCACTTTAGTCCAAAATAAGCAATCATTGCTTCAACATTGTTCAAACAAGACAAAAATTGAAACATAAGTTTCTTATGAGGCCTAATTACTTTTCCCAAGATAAGATTAAGAATCTACTCAACCTTGTTAGACAAAACATCTAGGGTTAATTCATAACCCAGGTCAGGGATGTTACACACACGATCTAATACAACAGTTGACACCCGTTTTAAAATGGAAAAATGAACTGTTGTAAAAACCAATTTTTGTAGTAGTGTATATAATAAAAAATACAATCATATGATCATTAGCTTTAGTATTCCAATATTCTCATGCAATCATACTACTCCATAACTCTAGATATAAACTAATACTACTCTTTAGATACATTAGAAATCAAACAATAGGATGGTATCTAATCATTCAAGTGACCCATTAAAGAGCAAGAGTATGCATATAAACATTTCTAAGGGTACATAAAATTAATAGATATAAGTATATACATGTTGGGAGAGCCTTAATGGCTGCTTCCAACCCAACCAAATGGTCTATCCACTCCTGGTAATGAGTGAAAATATAGATTTAAATATGAACAAATCCATAGAAAGATGGATGGATGGAGGGAGGAAAACAAGATGGGGAAGAAGGAAGAAGATACAACGAACAATATCCACATGTGTACTAGTGGTCGATGATGACCTCCTTCTTCATAGTGATGGTGGCAATGATGGAGATGGTTTCTCCAGTCACCCTTCTTCTTCCAAAGATGATCGTCATGGCCTAGATGATCGTCATGGCCTATGGAAGCTAGAGGTGGTTGTGGGACACCTTGGACTCTCGTCCATGGTCACTGGGGATTGAAGGAAAAGCTCAAACTCTCATGCTTGCTCTTTTAGTGGACAATGGAGAATGGATATATGAGCAACACTTGTAGATGGGATCCCTATTTATAGGAACCAATGTGGTGCTAGAGACGCTTGTAATTAGACTTTTCTTGCACCCCAAGATCACCTGCAATGCACCTTGAGGAACATGCTTAACGATTAGTAGAGGGGGTGGCTTGTAGGACATCTATGAGTAGGTGAGATAGGTAGAAAACCCTTCGATGGTCAATGATCACAGAAACCATCTGTTGACAAGGATTTGTCGAGCCATCGGTAGATGAGCTCGATAGGAGGATCTTCGGTAGATGAGAGTTTGTTGGGCCATCGATAGACAAGGTCTACATGGCCATTGGTAGACAAGGATCTGTTGGGCCACCAGTAGGAGGTTCTTCCAACCCATCAGTAAACAAGGGTCTGCCGGCTCTGCTAAGTTGTCAGTAGTCAAAGCCAGCTAGGCCTTCAGTTGTCGATGTTCAGTGACACGATTTGTTGATAGCTAGTTGTCAAACCTTCAATTGGTAAAACGTTGTTGTGATATTGGTAGGCACAACTAGTGAGAGGGTCATTGGTTATCGACTTCCACTGGTCGCCTGTGCTTTGGTGAGCTCCATCGATTGTTGTGTTGTGAGCACTAGCAATCAATAGTCCAATTGTGTAGCTGATTGTAGAAGGTTTCCTGCTGACACAAGGTAACTATTGATGGTGTTGCTGCACATCTCAAGTCTGATGGTTTCCTACAAGAAACCGAACAGTTATCATTTAGTTAAAGATAAAGATAGAAAACATTAACATAAATGCATAAATATTTACCAGAACCTTAAATAAAGGTTGAAAATAGGTAAGTAACATCCACAAAATTGGATGTTATCACCACTTTATGATGTCATTGATGGTGGTGGTGCTCTTGTTCCTCGTGCTTAATTAGTTGTTGTACTAGATGGTGACGACCGACCTGCTGATGTGGGAAGCATCTAAAGAGGTCGTCGAGATGTTGATGGTGGAGCTGGTGTTGCTTAGTCGTGATGCTATGACATTCATCTCTTTGAAGGCGGTGACCTGGATGTACGACAGCTTCAATGCTAAGTAGCCTAGCTAAAACAAAGACCTAGGCGCTATTGCAGCTTGCGTGCGATGGCGGTCTGCGCCCGATGACAGTGTGGAGTCGGAGGGGCAGGGAGAGGCCGCGAGAGAGTGGGTGGGGTGAATTTATAATCCGCGCTCACCTTTTTGTCTTCTTGTACTGTTTTTATTTCGCTTTGTACCAGTTTCTCTTCGGTACCACAATAAAAATTAAAGTGCACGACTTAAATTATTGCTTGATGGACACCCGGAGGCTGGGGCGAGGATATTAATTGAGCAAATTCGATGTGACGGGATCGCTGTTCCTGGCTGTTGCACTAAATCACTGCCGTGTAAATGCCCAATTAAACTTTTTAGGAGTGGGCCTTTGAGGTAAATATAAGGCTAAGATGAATTGTAACAGCAGATGCAACAACAGATTTGGTTTGATTAATTGAAACGGTATGCTGTATAAAGTTATCAATACTCACGTTAAAATGAAAATTATTCATACAATATCCCATCCACCAAAACTCACACCCGTACTTTGGGAATACACACAAGACACAATTAGGACTGTGCATCTCGAATTTGAAAATTTGTCATGGTTGCTTTGTGATTGAGAGAGATAGAATAGTTAGTGTTAGTGGATGGAGAGAGTGCATTGAAAGAGACACAAGGTGGTAGTGGATAGAGAGAGACCGTAATACATAAGAATAAAGAGGAGTGGATGGAAAGAGAAAATGTAATAAATTAAAAGAATGAGAAATGGATGGAGAGAGATGGAGTATTAAATATAAGAGAGAAGTAATGGATGGAGAGAGAGTGTGTACTAAATACAAAGTGAGAAAGGTGGATGGAGAGAAAGAGAGAGACTGTCACATAATAATTCATACAGGCACTATTAGCATTGTGCACGTATAAAGTAAGTATTATAATACATATTAATGAGTATTGTTTAATTTAAAAATACGTACAATATTTATAGTAATTGTTTGTAAGTAATATTGGTTTCAAAAATGCTCACTGTAGTATGTACAAATACGAAATTCATAAATATTATATTATATATATATATATATATATATATATATATATAACTTATAAAACATGATGTACACAATTATATATATAGTAGTGTTTAGTATTTATATTGGTACAATTTTGATTTAGAATCAGGTAGTATTTTTAATGACTTTTATCATTAATAACAACTTCTTGTATAGTCTTTATCCTCTCAGTCGTCTCGAAACTCTTCAACTTCTGACACTGTGCTAAAATTTTCTTTATACGTGTAAATCTTAGTGGAAGAGGTGTGCTCTATATCATTACTCGTGTTAAAACTTCTTGTACGACGACCGCTCAAACTCTTGAACCATCGTATTTGTGATGACTGACTTCTATTTATGCATCGGTAATTTATTAAAAGAAAAAAGACAAAATTTTGGTTATAGCATTAACATCACTTCATTTTCTACTCAAACACTCAAATAATTGTTTTCAAGTGGCTGTCCTATCAACCATTGTTGTTTTTCTAATCCCAAGCCATCAAAGCATCCATTCTACGGAAGTTGTGATTTGTAATGCCACTCTTTTTATTCAATCATGAAAGAAAAATATGACAAACAAACCATGTTCCTGTACGTGGAGCTACATTAAGACAAATTGACATGGACAATGATAATGACAACATATTATCAACAATGACAGAATTCGTATGTTTGACATGATAAGTGGGTGTCCAACAATTCTATCTTAGCTATCCAACAATTACTACACATTCCAAATAATTGAGTCCATCCATGTCAATACAATGAGGTAAGCCGAGAGAAGAGATTGGAATTGTATCCATGCATATGCCAAGATTCTTAAAAAGCCATACTAGCTCCTGACGACTTTGTATAACATGATTGTCAACAACTTTGAGTAATGCCACTCTTTTTCATTGCACTAATCATCATGATTTGTTTGTTATTATATTTCTACAAGAACTTTACTATATAGAGTCATTTATAAATCCCAGACTACCCACTTTAGGACAAAAGATGTCAGTCATTCCATCCCGGTTGGCCGCAACATAGCTGACTGTTGAGTTATCCAATGCCGACACAGTTGTTGTTTTTTCCAACGTGAGGGAGAGATAGATAGATAGAGAGAGGGAGAGAGAGGAAGAGGGGGGGGGGAGTGGAGAGTGGGTAGAGGCTGTAGGAGAGAGAAAATTAATAAATTATTTTTATTAATAACTTTTGACTGTAAGGAATTTTTTGACGAAATAAACATCATTTCACTCCTTACAAAATATAAGTTTTAATGAGATCAAGTTTCAAAAATATTAAAAATATAAAATATATTATATAAAAGAAGAGATATAATTTGATTTTAAAAAGTTAAAAAGAGGAGAAAGAATTTTTTTTGCTTATAATTCTCAAACATTAACGAATTTTTTGACAATAAAAATTAATGGGCTATTAACAAAAAATTCTTTTAAACAATTCTAATGTTGACATACTTTGATAATATTTTTTTAACAAAATAATTATAACAGATGGGATAACATGAATAACATGGATATCACAAAATAATATGGGTAACATGAACAATATGGAATAACATGATCAACAGTGACAACATGTATAACATGGATAACATGAATAACATGGATAGCATGGGATAACTTGAATAATATGGTTAACATGGTATAACAATATAACATGAAGTAACATGAATAACATTGAATAATATCATAGATAATATGAATAACATGTACAACATGGATAACATGAATAACATGAACAACATAGATAACATGAATAACATGGATAACCTAAATAACATTGAATAACATTTGTAACATAAAATTTATTTTGGTAATGTAGATAACATGATTTACATAAAATTTGACATGTGATAAAATCAAAACTATATTTTAAAGTATTTTTATAGCAAACAAATCAATTTTTATTTCATTACAAAATTGATTTAAGTATGAAAGGTATTAAACAATAATAAAATGTTCATTTTTCTCTCTCTTACAACCACTCCTTCTAACATCTGTCTTGTTTTAAAATATTTTTGTAAGGAATTTATAGTTTTTATTTCGTCAAAAATTTGATTCCAGTTTGAATGATATTAATAAAAATAACTTTTTTTCACTCTCCTATAATAGGAGCGAAGTACTGTGATTTATTTTTTATCAGAAATATGTAAATATTGGTCTTATTTTAAAATATTATTTCTAAGGAACGCAATGAATTTTATTTCTTCAAAAAATTTATTACGGGTTGAAAGATATTAGCAAAAATACAACATATATAACATAAAAAACATTGAATAACACTTGTAACGTAAAATTTATTTTTGTAATGTGGATAATATGATTAGTATAAAATTTGACATGAGATAACATCAAAATTTATTTAAAGTACTTTTGCAGTGAACACAACGATTTAAGAGTTATAAATAAAATACATTTCTCTTTCCTCATTTTTTTTCATTTTTTACAATCATATTATCTCTCCTCTTTTAAATTGTACTTTTATTTTTTTATTCGTCAAACTTTATCTTGTCACAAAATATTTTTCATAAAGATTGTATCGGTGTTTAATATGTTATAACATGTTATGACATGTGTTATACTTATTTCGTAAAAAAAATTATTATAAAACTATGTCGACATTTGCCTTATTTTAAAGTACTTTTTGTTAATAATCTATTAATTTTTATTTCGTTCAAAAATTCATTACAATCTAAGAGTTATAAACAAAATAAATTTCTCTCTCCTTGTTTTTTTACTTTTTACAATCACATTATCTCTCATCTTTTGAATTGTATTTTTATTTTTGTTAAATTGTTAAGTTTGATCTTTTTATAAAGTATTTTTTGTAAAGATCACAACCATGTTTATCTCGTCAAAAAATTCATTACCGTTTAAAGGTTATTAATAAATATATGTTCTTTTTTCTTTCTCCTACATCAACTTTCTCTATCCACTCCCCGCACCACTTTCTCTCCTAGCCTCTCTCTCTCTCGTGATCTCTCTCTCACCAACCGCATCGTAGCACGCACTTTGACATCTAATATGTTGAGGGCGCCTTGGACAGAGTGCACACCAAAATAAAACACAATGTACTAGTTGACAGAGTGGTCGACCGTGTAGAGTTTCTCTGTCTACAGTTACGTTTAGACTAGTCACTCAGAAAGAGCTACGGTACACACAACCGGCCAGCCACCCGCTGGTATACCCAGTTCTCGGAACCGTGCACATCTGCCCCACTACATGCAATAACAACAATTAATGCAATAAAAGATGATGGAAGTAGAAGAGAGAGAAAATGGTTTTGTCCATAACTTTTAATCCGAAAAGTATTTTTCGACGAAATAAATTGTATTAGAATCCTTGTAGAAAATATTTTCCAACGAGACTAGTGTTGACAAATTTTGAAATAATGATATTACGTGAGAAACATAGTATCATATATTAGGATACCATAAACATGTTCTGGGTACAGACGTACAGTACTCGTGAGTACTGTACTTTTGAATGAAGGAGGATCAACAATACTCGTGAGTACTATACCTATGGATCCATAAGTACTGCAGCTACTTGTTAATACTCAAGCATAAATACAATACTTACTAAATTACAAAACCAAGCATAATCGTATAACTGATGTAGAAGTATAAGTACAGTACCTTCGGAATCGCATAGCAACATTAGTCATCTGGACAATTTTTTTTACATAATGCATACATAAGTTGAGTACCTACTTGTTAATGATCTCAAAAGTACAATGCACATCAGGTCAAAATCACCTATAAAACGCAACCATAAGTATTGTACCCACATGTTAATTTCAACTCAGTTACTGAAGCATAAGTACAATACCTA
Source organism: Alisma plantago-aquatica (assembly GCA_963693085.1). Taxonomy (NCBI): domain Eukaryota; kingdom Viridiplantae; phylum Streptophyta; class Magnoliopsida; order Alismatales; family Alismataceae; genus Alisma; species Alisma plantago-aquatica. The sequence continues at coordinate 744,033,474 of OY856412.1, forward strand.
ACAAATTATATATCAAGCATAAATCAAAAGTACAATACTCACAAGTATTGTACGTCTGTACCCAAAACATGTGTATGGTATCCTAATATATGATATTATGTTTCCCGTGTATTATCATTATTACAAAATATGTCAACACTAGTCTCGTTGGAAAGTATTTTTTACAAGGATTATAATGCAATTTATTTCATCGAAAAATAGCTCCAGATTGAAAGTTATGGACAAAAATATTTTCTCTCTCTTCTACTTCCCTCATCCTTTATTGTTTTAATTGCTGCTGACATGCACAGTTGGCGCACCAAGAGGCCAGTCCCGAGGACCGGGTAGGCTCCCGGGGATGTGGCCGGTTATACGTAGAATTTTTCCTCACAAAACTCATCACACTTTCACACGCATTTATGCAGGGTAATTGTTGTTACTGTGGCCCCATTTTAATAATAGAGTCGATCAGGAAGCATTATATGTCGTGCATGTCCTACACTTGATGCACTGAGATGTTGTCAGTAACATTATATTAAATATTCTTTGGACTACACTTACACATCAAGTGGTTCATTAATAAATAGCTAAAGCACACGGAGGTCTAGGTGGGCAGTAACTACTATTGTCATACTTGAATCAGTTGTATTATTACATGCTTGGTGGGTCAACTCACGTCAAATTTAGATGATGCATATGACTGTCTTGAACTTATAATCACTCGTCGTTGAGTTGGTGATAGTAATTTCCGAGCATTGGTGTATGCACGTGACCTCTAAGCGATCACGTACCCATAATGCTATCAGGTAAGCTAGTAAGAATTGTTTTCTTATAGAACAACATTCCAGAATTTATGTCTCCCAACAAGAAATAATTCTAACAGTATTTGAAGGAATCTTGAACCCCAGCCGCCATCCCCATTGCAATAACTCACTGTTCATTCATTTCCGTCACCATAGTTCCCAGAATCAGTTAGACTCATGAAAAGCAGTAGACCACATGTTTTCCTTGCCCTGAATATCATATTTGGTAGAACTCTTGAATTGCCAGCGCCGCCAACAAGCTAATCTATGCGTACCTCCCAGCAACAGAGATATTGTTACCCTATGAGCCTAACACTTTGCCCTCTATTTGTTGGTCCGCCTTCTTCTCTTGTCAACTAACCATCATGACTCGTAATCTCCGATTGTGGATATGATCTGATCACCTATTTGTTGTTGAGCTTTTCTATTCAACACTGGGATGAGATCAGATTCCACATATGATTTTTCCTTATTCATATTGCTGTTAGCCAACCAGCAGATTTGACAGATCCAGAAGACGAGACCGCTGGAAAAAAAAAGAAAAAGAATAGAAGAAAAAAAAACGTGAAAGAGTGGATGGAAAGAGAGAGAGGGAGTGGAAGAGAAAATAGGGAGAAAGAGAGAGGGGTTGGAGGAGAGAGAAAGAAAACATAATATTTATTTTACTGATAATTTTCAACCCGTAATGAATTTTGTGACGAAATAAAAATCCGTAGATTCTTTATGAAAAATACTATCCAACAATACTAGTGTTGACATACTTAAGAGAAATAGTGAATATAATTTTTTTTAAAAGAGAGAGTCTGAGAGAGAGGACTGGAGAGAGAGGGAGTGGCTGTAAGGAGATAGAAAATTATTTATTATTAACCCTAACAAATTTTCTTGTTATCCCTAATAAATTTTTTGTTATTCCTAGTCAATTTTTTTTATCTAAATAATATATGTTTATAAAAAAAAATTAGTTGTTATCTCTAGAGAATTTTTTTGTTATTCTTAACAAATTTTTTTATCTCTAGTAAATTTTTTTGTTATCTCTAGTCAATATTTTTTTATCTAAGTAGTGTTTTTTTTTTAATTAGTTATTATCTATAAAGAATTTTGTTGTTTTTCCTAGCTAATTTTCTTGTTATCCCTAGTAAATGTTTTGTTATCTCTAGTCAAACTTTTTGTTATCCAAGTAGTATATATTTTTTTTTGAAAATTAGTTGATATCTATAGAGATTTTTTTTGTTATCCTTAACAAAATTTCTTATTATACATTGTAAAATTATTTTGTTACCTTTTAAAATTTTATGTTAACTCTAGAAAAAGCTTTTGTTATCCCTAATTAATTAATTGTTATCTCTAGACAAACTTTTTATTATCCGAATAGTATTTTTTTTATAGATTAGCTGTTATCTATAGAGATCTTTTTTGTTATCCCTAGTAAATTTTCTTGTTATCCCTAGTCAATGTTTTGTTATCCCTAACAATTTTTTTTGTTATCCCTCGTAATGTTTTGTCATCTCTAGACAAACCTTTTGTTATCCAAGTAGTATATTTTTTTTCTTCTAAAAATTAGTTGTTATCTATAGAATTTTTTTTATTATCCCTAGAAAATTTTATTGTTATTCCTAGTAAATGTTTTGTTATCTCTAATCAAACTTTTTGTTATCCAAGTAGTAATTTTTTTTTGAAAAGTAATTATTATCTGTAGAGAATGGTTTGTGCTATCCTTAGCAAATTTTCTTGTTATCCCAAGATATTTTTTTATCTCTAGTCAATTTTTTTTGTCCAAGTAGTATTTTTTCAAATTAGTTTTTATCTCTAGAGAATAGGAGAGAAGTGTGCAATTAATTTTTTTAAATTAGATGTTATCCTTGGTCCAACCGTTGTTATTTTTAATTTAGTTTTTTATTACCTCTAATCCAACTTATTATTATCTTTTAGTCAAATTTGTTGTCATAGGAGAGAAGTGATGTACTTAATTATTTAAATTAGTTAATGATACTACTTCCCTCATCTCTTTTATTTTAGATAGCATGTTAGATTTTCCAAAAAAATATCGACATTGGTCTTATTAGAATGCATTTTTCATTAGGAATCTACCATTTTTATTTCGTTTAAAAATATTGTAACGGTTTGAAAGTTATTAGTAAAATAAATATCCCTCTCTTAATTTTTCTCTCTCCATACATACACTCTCTCTCCATCCTCTCTCTCACTCTCTCTTTTTCTTTTATTGATATTAGTTTTATTAGAATACATTTTTAATCAGGAATGTAATGATTTTTATTTTGTTTTAAAATATATATCAGTTTGAAAGTTATTAGCAAAATAAATATTTCTCTCTTAATTTTTCTCTCTCCGGTCCTCTCTCTCTCGTCTCTCTTTTTCTTTTATTGATATTAATATTATCAAAATATATTTTTATCAGAAATCTGATGATTTTTATTTTGTTTAAAAATACATAACGGTTTGAAATTTATTAGCAAAATAAACATATCTATAACTTGATTAAAAAAATAAGTTAATGATACTACTTTCCTCATCTCTCTTATTTAAATTTAATGTTACATAAAAATATGTCGACATTAGTCTTATTAAATTATATTTTTCATCAGAAATCTAACGGATTTTATTTTGTTACAAAATATGTAACGGTTTGAAAGTTATTAGAAAAACAAATATCTTTCTCTTGATTTTTCTCTCTCCTTGCAGTCGCTCCCTCTCTCTCGAGTCCGTCTTTCTCTCTCTCTCTCTCTCTCACAGGGGCGGAACTAGGGGGGAGGCTGCCGGGGCTTTAGCCCCCCCTCCCCCCAAAAACTTAATACAAATAGTTATCTTTTTAGTATTAAGTATAGCTTGAAGTATAAATAAATACATTAACTACGTATAAATTTAAAGAGTGGGACTAGCTGGAGTGATATATAGCTTGGCTTTTAAAGCAAATGATGCATGTTCCATTCTCAACGTGGATAACATTTTTGGCTCAGCCCCCCTCTGTGTTAAAATGTACACATATATGATTTCAGCCCCCCTTAGTGTAATTTTCTGGTTCCGCCACTGCTCTCACATACACACACAACCAACAAGCAGTCTCATCGTCAACCATGAACACATATCCTGTCGTCAGTGAACGATATAATGTTCCGTCATCAGTCAGCCAACATGTGCAGCAGGTCACTAACCTCCAAAACTGGTCCCATTTCTGATCCAGCTTTGAGATTGTATATCATTTTCCTTTATTGTTCATCCTATGTGGAGAAGCATGACACAACTGTATAGTCCTCTAGAACTCTAGAATTTCCAGCGCCGCCAACAAGCCAATCTATGTGTACCTCCCGGCTACATAAATATTGTAACCCTATGATCCTTTCGCTCTGCCAAGTATTTGTTGGTTTGTCTTCTGCTCTTGTCAACTTGCCATCATCATATCATAATCGTTTATTGCGGATATAATCTGAGCACTGCACCACAGTATAGTCCTCGAAAGAACGCTGCATGGAAAGAGGTTTTGCTATGAAGACCCATTTTGGAAGCCAAAATGGAATCTTAAGCAATCTCCACCACATGTTACAATGTATAACAAATAAAATAATGTATTTTATTTATTATACCTTGTAACATGTGGTGAAAATTATTTGAGATTTTATTATGGGTTCCAAAATAGTGTCCACCTAACATTTCTCAGTTCACGCACAAAGAAAGAACATCACTCTAATCATAATCATGCCTTGTCTTCTAGTAGCCTCATTATAGCCGAGATATACCATGTGAAAGTTGTCATCGGCATGTGGAAGAACAACCTAAACCTTGCTTGGCTTCTAATAATGCTAGGGCCTACGTTTGATGATTTTGCTCGTACAACAAGTCCAACATCTGCCCGTACCCATTATGTGAAGACTCAGATGCAATTATGCAACTTGGCAACACGATAAGGAGAGGCTTAGGTGTTGTTTGGTTCCGGATCACCCGGACCATGTGCTGTGTTTTTATGCCACGTTGATGTTAATCCCAGACTAATTCAGAGTCTAGTTTTGTTTGACGGAAACTAGACGTTTTTGATTCCGTAATCTTCTGATCCAGACCAAGTCAGTCATACTAGAGCAGGATTTTAGATCTCAATCCGGATTTGGCTGTCTTTTATGTTATTTTATTTTATATGACATACTGAAAAACACAAGTTATAAGGCCAGTCTTATCTAATGAGTGCTTGTAATGGAGTGAGCTGTCAAACATAAACAAGACTGAATCCAGATAAACTAATCAAGATCTATAGACTAACCCAGTCGATCTAGAACCAAATAAGGACTTTTTTTTTAACCAAATAAGGACTTAATGAATAAAAATTGGTGATAAAGACTTTTCGCGATTGGCTCAGCACATGTAGCTTGTGTGGTTTAATATTTGCGTCAATCTGATTTGGATACCCATTGTGATTTCTTCTTTGCCACAAGATGATGAGTACTTTATCATAATTAGGCATACCATCAGCGAAAAGGTAACTATTCCAGATTCTGCATTTAGATGAATAAAAATTTGATTATAAATAGTTTTACAGATAGTTTTCTGTGGCAATGAGTGTTGAATAGATGTATACGTTTAGTGACTTCAAAAAAAAGAAAAGATGTATACGTTAAATTTATATTGACATCTCCGCACATAATAGCTTCTGTTTTACAATTAACGTCCTATACATCTCTATACATGTGAGCAAATACTTTTAGGACTTATTTGGTTTTGTGCAATTGCAGTATCTCCAAATGCGAAAAAATAACTACTATATATGCTACATTTGAATGAAGACAAAGTGGATTATAAAAATTGACATATACTTTTTGTGGCACTGAGTGTTAAATTGATGTATACATTTTAATATTATTAAAATCTCCACACATATTAATATATATTTGACCATTAACGTCTTACATATCTATAACTATGATAAAATACTTTTAGAGCTTGTTTCGTTTTGTGCAACTGCAACATCTCAATTGAAATGAAAATCGGCAAATCAAAAGTATGAAAATTCTGTGACAACCTTACTCATTTAGTTTGATATTATAAACAATTAACACTTCAGTTTGTTTATATTTAGTTAGAAGAAACTTGAAGATAGCGACATGAAGAATTATAGATATTGCATTAGTAAAAGTAGTGACTTGTACAAAAACTAATTCTGTAGAAAACATCACAAGCTGGATAATGAACTTTACCCAAAATGTGGGCAGGCTTCTTTCGGATTTTGTAATATTTTAAGGGATAATTTTTTTCACTTTTTCGTTGCAACTGTGCTCTATCAAACACAACATTTCAGAAAACATCACTGCAATGAAACATATACTGAGTTGGTTTTAACATTGTTTTTATTATCCACAACCTTGACTTAAGAATGACAAGGTCTTGTAAATCTATCATCCCAATCTATGAACTAGGGCAGAACACCCAGCTCTTATGAGTCACCATCGATCACCCTTTTTTGAGTAAATATGAGGAGCTCTCCATCATTGTAGATGCCACAACTTCTCATAGCGAGATGACTACTTTGTGAAAGAAATTGCTGCACAATGCAAAATGTTAGTAGATATTGGCAAGTAGATTGATCAATACCTATGTTGTGGTGACCCTGATTTTGGAGTTTCGATACCCAATATTGTATTTGAACACAAACTTGGAGTAAAATAGATATTGATGGATCGTTATGTGTTCTATTGTCAAGCTAAATACGTCAATCGTCTGCTGACAATGTTGGAGGATAATAGATGTGTACCTTAAGTCCAATATCTTTATATATGTACCACTTTGGAGTACTTATGACTTCATGTATCAATTAGGGTATATAAAAATCCATATGACTGAATTATGTATATTAAAATTACGTAATGATCAAGATAATTGGTTGAACATGTTTCATTAAGGTTTGATGATTAATAAGCCTATATTTAAGGTTTACACACTTATTGTGAGGTTATTTGAAGAATTAAGTTTAATGTACATATATTAGATTTTTTCTCAAACTTATCTGAATGCTAGATTGGATGATGAGGAACAACTATCTAAAACTGCATCCTAGTTGGGACTTGCAATTGGTAGATATTGTTGTTTAGATTTTGTATAATTTAATAGAGTTCTTATTTCTTTTGGACCTAAGATTTCATCCAATGTTTGGGTGCGTTATGTAGGGATCAAATGCACGGGGATCTAATGAGACCCTATCGCCTCCCAACCCCGATGAATGAGGAGGAGGTGGCTTTGATGTGATCTTTGATGAAGCAATCAACTGTGAAGTTCTATTGGCATTGGCTAGAGTACCAAACCTGGCGTTCACCTCAGATCTCAATGACCATAGCATTAATCCTATAACCACATAATTTCCAATAACAAACCTAACTCCTCCAACTGTTCTTCATTGTCTCTAGAAGTGATTCTACCTACGTTCATAGGAGGATGTAGGGTGGACAGAAAATCTAGTCTGGATAGGGAAATCCAACACCAAACCTACCAAGTTAACCCAACAATCCCAAATGACTGTAGAAGAAGAGATGTGGGTCAATTTTGGGATAGATATCTAAGCTTCTCTGACTGTGTAAGAGTGCTTCAAACTGCCTCATGAATTGTGTATCCAACCGCTATGCCTTCTTCCACCCTCAGTTTGTCAAGCAACCTTCTTCAATCACGACCACCTGCTCTGCCACACTGTCGACACCACTCACGAGGTGGCTACTTCTCATGCTCATGAAACTTCTTCCTTGATTATTAATGGGTTCACTAACCTAAATACTCCCTTCCTGACTCATCAAAACAAGCCAAGGCTCATAATAATCTACAACCATGACAAGACCTGATTCTAGTGGCAGCGACATCCCTCGGGTGGTAATTGAGAGCACCGAGGAGTAGTATGGGTGTGGAGCTTCACAGAGGGGCAACAGGAGGCTGATGGAACCAATTTAGGCAGAGATGGAGGATGAAGTCTGGTGGACCGAGCCTCTCCAGAAGCCCTCTAGCATTGCGGCGATGGCAATGTCTAGGTAGGCAGAGAGTACATGTGTGTCGAGTTGAGAATAGGAGTTATGACAGGGTTAGCCGGCAACCGGTTTACTTGACCCAAGGTGAGCCAGAAAATGCTCACCCATGCTCCCTTGTCGAGTGTCATGACATGAATCAAGCACTTCTAGACTCCTGATCAATGGTTTCTATTAATCCCAAAAGGTAAATGTCTTTTAATTTACAAAAAATGCGAAGATCTTGTGAAATCCATAGAAATTGGACCCTTCGTATGACATCTTGATCAGTGGAAAAATACCAAACATGTGCTTAATCTAAGTTTGAACCTAGGTATATTCAAAATCCTAATTTGAATTTAAATATCAATAATAACGATGAGCCATGTATTAATGATGACTAATTGTTATTAATCAGGTGATGGCTAGTGACATAGATGGTCCATGATAATTACGAAATCTCTGATTCGGGTGCATGCTTTATTAATATATGACTATGGATTTTTTTATTTTAAATGTGATACATATGTGTGCGTATTTATTTAATCAAATATTTCCATGTAGTATTCTAATATTGTACATTGATGTTTTTCTCAGATTCATTGTTTTATAACTTGAAACATAATATATAAAATCCATTATACAAGACTTGTGCACTTGGTTATATTCTCGAGGTAATGAAACAAGGTTGGGCATCCTACTTTGATTCTCAATATAGGGTGGACCACTGTTCGGAAAATCGGTCCGCACGGTCGCATATACTCCCGCATATACCTATTCAGTCACCCTACCACACCACATATTACTAATCGGTCCACTAAGCGGTCATGGGCGGCATATACTCCCACTTGACCGATTAAGCGACCGATTAAACTCTTCTTTTCGAAAAGCCCACAACTAATGTTCATGCATTTTGTACATACATGCATATATATACACACATTTCATTATATATTTAAACTGAGATATATATTCTTTGAAGTATATGTATACATTGTAATACATAAAAAATTTCCACATGCATTTGTACATTTATTCAAATACCTTTTGATATATTAACATGTATAGATACATATACAATATACCGAAATATACAATCACATATTTGTGCATGTATATATACATTTTGATTTATTCACATTTATACACACTATACATATATTTGTACATTGATTTACCTACATTTTAGCATTTGTACATATATTACAAACACATTCTATATATTGACATATATACATATATAAGCATATCATACATTATACATGCATGTTAATATGTTTATAAGTAAATAGATGTACGTGCCTACTCTATATATTTTAATTTATGATCTCGCTATATTATTTTATATATAATTAGTTTATTGAAATAAAAAAATCCAAAACCGCATATACTCCCATATATACTCCCGCATACCGCATATACTCTATGCAGTACCCTCTCCGCCCGTACACCGCATACCGCTTTCCTGAACCATGGGGTGGACCATCTTGAGGCCTTGAGGTCCCTGTCATATAAAAGGGTTAGCTAATCTTGACGGCAAGTTGGTCAAAGGGCTTGTAATATATGACGTTGTTGGTGTAATAGGAGTAAAATGACATAAAGTACGAGCTTTTGTTTTGGTTGAATAATTAACTTATTTATTCTTGTTCGTCTACTTCTACAACTCTTTTTAATTTATACAAAGCTTATATATGTGTATCTTTCATCCATGTACTCAACACCTTGTGTGTTGACCCTCTTGTTTCATGTATTTTATATGTTCAAATATGGCTAGGAGTTGATGGGCTTAGTGAGCTATGTCAGGTGTGCTTATTGTAAGATCACTAGTGTAATGATAAGACTTCTAAAATTTTACTCTTTAATATGTAATTAAAATCTTGTAATTAGACAATGTTGCTTAATAATATATGTGAATTGTTGAGATTATGTTGGTGGTTTTTTCTTGTTATCTATTCATGTTTGCTAAGCATTTTACACTTCCAAATGTTGTCTTCAATATATGTTTGGTTCATGAGATCGGGATTCCGATCCCATGCCATATGTATATTTGTTATGTGCAAGCTAAAATAGGCATTGTGAACTCATAAAATATATTTGGTATCCAAACACTTTTTTGTTGTTGTTTAAGTAACACACTTGATTTGTATATACAAATACTATATGTCACCAATTATTTCTGGTGAGTTGATTGTTTCTTTGTCTAGGAACATTTTTCCTTCAACAAGAGTGTGGCTATTTGAAATTCACTCTAATAGAATGAATTCCTTTTACACAAAGTATTCTATTCCAGAAATATAAAAATTTGTTATTCTTACCTCTCGTTAGGTGTTAATTGAAAGAATGGTATATTTTTAAGATCCTAAAATGTCTATAAATAAAAGCTAGCTATATCACATGACTTTACGTACTTTGAGGCTAAAGACCTAGATTTATTATACTTGAGAATATATATATATATATATATATATATATATATATATATTTATATTTAGTTCAGTTCTATGTTTTCATAACTAAGTAGAGGGATCTAAAATATCGAGAGTTAAATGCCCTAAGTAGTGTTATGTGCGTACGATTATTAGTGAGAAAAATTACATTAACATGTCAATGATTCCTACAGTTTTGATATGCTATGCATTTACATCTATTTTATATATGAGGTATACTTGGAAATTAGATTTTTCTTTGAAATATCATGCATAATATTATGAGGAGTACATTTAAAATCAAATGGAAATGAAGGTATTGCTTGACTAAGTTTAAGATGCACTCAATTGTTTGTATTAGCTTAAATATATATTTATTTAAAATAGGTCATTTTTGTTGTTCTATAGTTCTTCAACTTCCAAGGTATTGAGATCTTCTACGTTGTGCACTGCTACATGGTTGATTTCCTGAATAAAATTTATCACCAGTAAGAGCACATTTCACATTAGGCTTTACCATGCCTCATAAATATAAGGCCATAATTTCCATCTTTTTTGTAACATGTCATATTGGGTTATACATTGTTGGGATATCCTTTGTTATTTATAGGTTCATACAACTTGTGAAAGCATGCATTAAGGATATTTACCTTTCAATATTTATAAAAATTAGGGCCTATTTGGTAGGGTTTAGTCAGATGACAAAGCTCATGTTTGATTTTGTTGTGAACTCATAAAACTACACCCCCACTAAACCCAACCTAACTAGCCCTTAGTATGTTGATATCTTTTGCACAAATCATCAATAAATGTGAATGTAAGTGACTTTTTTTCGATATATATCTACAAACCAAGATTATGTTCAAATATGTGTGAGAGATTTTTACATAGGTTGCTGGGAATGATGTGGGCTTTGCTTCATACAAGTTCTAATAAAAATTTATGGTAACAAAATTCTCATCCTACTTTGAGAAAATCATCAATTAGTAATTGACATTCCTCAAACCTGCATGATATGCATGAAAATATTATATGCTTTTTGTATGAAGTAGATGAATATGGTTAATATCAAGATGTCAATTACAAGAACATGATAAATACCTCGACAAGATGATCATCTTTCCCAAAGGCAGTAACAACCAGGATATAGTACTAATGTCATCATAAACTAATTAACTATAATGAATTCTTTTCTATGCATAAATGTGGTTCAAAAATGGAATTTTTACTCTTCTACTACACCCTTTTCAGAAATGATCAAATAGTTCATAAGTTGTATGAATTTTAATGTAGGATTTGATTGCTGAAAATATTTGTTTAGTTTGTATTTGGAATAAATATGATGCTTCTATTCTGGTGAAGTGTGAACATAACTATTTTTCAATCCAATTTGAGATTTACATTGCTTTTATACTGCTGAAATGCATCAAATAATGGAATGAAGATTTATAATCGAACGTGATTATGAATATATTTTTTTTGCAAACTACTTGAAATTATCTCTTATGTCATTTTTTGTTGAAAGGTAACTTTCATATGTCAAAGTTATACACAAACTTAGTTCAATAAAAGTTGTATCATGATGGGGATTCATTCTAAGTTTATTAATTAATTAATTATTTAATTAATTCTAATTTAGGATGATTCTCATTTCCTTCTTGTCATCAAGATTTAGGCTAAGTTACAAATTTTCAAACATGTTCTTTCTTAATCTGTTCTTATGTGTCTAACTTGATTTATGCTGATCAGAATGAAGTGTATATACTTCATTTGTCAATGGGAAACAAAATAAGCTCTCTAATATATCTTGTATATTAGATATGTAGCCCCCTTAGTTCCACACATACAACATAAATATTTCATTTGACACATTTTTAGAAGTACAATTTTCCAAAATCGGAATTCTGAGCATGTAACTTGTTATCTTGGCTATTGTTTTACATCCAAGGAAGCAAATGAATCTGATCATATTTTCATTTATTTCTTCATTTCATTTTATAGCATACAATTAATATTGTCAAAATTGATACCAATTGGTATTCACAACTAGATAGTGAGATGAGAAATGCTTCTTACTAGATAGTGGACATATATATATATATATGTATATATATATAACTTATTTGTTAAAAGATGAAGATAAGTCTAAATCCAAACTTTTACGTGATTTCTTAAATGCATAGGGCCACATATGCTCATATGAAATGTATTCTTCATTTTTTGATAGAGTTGACAATAAGTTTTGTAGTTAATTTTTACATATAGTCAGTATTTTGATTGTTGGAGTTTCCAAAGATGTATCATAGTTAGCACTATCGGACGCTAATACATGTGATTCTATCTTAATAATAGACAATCCTAAGAAATATGTAATGACACAAATCAATATGTCCAAAAATCATGCAATTACTAGTTTTATTTTAAGTGTTACCTATCTTATTGTAAGTTTTATGGATACTTATATCTTTTATAAGTGAGTAATGCTTGACCTCATAACCATTATTATCACTGTTGAAGCAGTTGCCTAATTGCATATTTTGTGGAGTCCTTTTGCTTGCTAGTCATGTCGATGTATATGAATATATTGTTCTTAACCAGTCATTACCCTTGACTTGGTGGCAAAATTCTTGGAGCATTGGTGTATGAACGTGAGCCTCTAAGCACTCATGAAACTACAATGGCAACACACATGCTCATATAAACTATTTTATTATAGAAATAGAATATACACTCATATCTCTATTCAAGAAAATGTTAACATGTTTTTGTTATATCCTAACATTCTCAACTTTTGTATCCCCTATGTCCATCAGAATAATCCCCTATTAGTAATTAATTTTTAAGTATTTGTCTCCTTCATGTCCTATTTTTTCTAAACAAATTCAAAATATACATTGCAGAAATATGTTGTAAACCCCCTTCTTTCTAAAACATGATATCCTCCTTCAAGAAGGCCCACCCCTTATTTATCAATACATTTCTTATAATATCAACTCTTTGTTTAATATAGGAAGAAAGGAAAGGTTTATCTAGTTGGCACTATGTTTGATTAGCATGAAGAAGGAAAAGAAAAAACATTAAAAAAGTGTTTATCATCTGACATAGGAAAAATCAACCTTTAAAGGAGATATTGTTATTAATTCACCTTGTCTTTATCATGATTTTTTTGGGAGACAAGATACAAAAGGTTGAGGTGCATAGAGTAGCCCCCTACATTCCCCTTACTTTCTCGCTAGAGACACAGCCAAGAGGAGGGCATTAACAGTCCACTAGGGCGTAGCCAAGGGGAGGTTGTTAGGCTTTAGCCCCCTCCCCCGAAGAATAATGTAAATAGTTATCTTTTAGTATTACATAAAGGTCTATATATATATATATTAAATGTGTATAGGTATACAAAGAAAACTTCTAGTTGTAGTTGTGGATGATTGGTTTCTTTGGGTATGTGGTGTTGGTTCCATTCTTAGTGAAGTCAATGTTGTTGGCTCTGGATCTGAAAATGGAGATCCATGTCTAACCCAAAATGTATAAAATGTGTATATAATATTAATATTTTTAGATAATTTTATATTTTATACAAATACTATATGTAAATAAATCATAAAAATAATTTAGTGTTTTATGTTCTCAAACAATTTTTTCATTTGAGCTTTCATATCAAATTCTATAATTTTTTCAATTTTTGCTTTTGAATTTCGAATTTGATCTTCTAATAACACTCTTTTCTCACATAATACATGTTGGTTACTCAAAAGTTGAGTATTGTTATGAAAATCCATAATTTACATAATACCATCACTAAATGTATTCCTAATAACAAAAACTAATTTATGATGTTTTGTGACTAAAACTGGGAAGTCTAACAATATCTGATACGGACTTTAGGAAGGAGTCTTTATTTATTTGTTGTAATATTCCTTGTAATCCTATATTTTGTAATAACAAATAAGAGAATAGTTTCATGAAGTCAGTACAACCTAAAATGAAGAAAAGATGCTATTAATGCTAAAACTTAGTAATTATACATATTTAATGTATTATATACATAATGAATAATTGTAGATAGTTAAGTTTATGTGAATTCTCAGTTCAAGAATATATATGCAAAAGTCTTATACATTTATTAAGAAAATTTATAATTTTTTTCTATCAATCAGCAACCAAACCAAGCATTTTAGCATATATCTACTTAAATTTAATAATATGGTAAATATGTATTTCATTCACCTAGTATTTTAATTCAATTTAATAGATAAATTACTACTTTGGATAAATCCTAATAAGAATGAAGAAGCTACTTTAACATGTTTGCTCATCTTTTATGTATTATTTATTCTTCAAAATTTTATTCTAATAGATTTAGAATTTATGAACTCACAAGAGATTTTGATTTTGCTGCATAATCACAATCTATGTGTTGGCACCATGTTGTTTCTCACTCAACTGGAACCGATAATAATGTATACTCTCTGACTAATAATGGAGTTCGTTCTATTCCCTCACATTTTCTAACATTTTTTCTTCCTATTTAATGTAGGAAAATATGACATCAGATAAGGTAGCAGAAACAAAAAATAACTTTCCATATTCCCCTTAAATAGTAGATCACATCAACAACTATGTCATGAGAAGGATGGTTGTAAGGTTATGCCTGGTTCTAGAGTAAGTCCAACAACAAACAACAACAATCCCTTGATGTAGCATGCACCTTTCTTCAAGTTGCACCTGGATAGTGTCAGAAATGGCCTCCTTGTTGATCATTACGAACAATAATTTACTTTGTCCTCTAAGTGACAGGCAACAACCTCCTCGCCTATGTAGTAGCCCACATAGACCATCAGGAACTCCTATCATTCTAGATGAACATATAAGAAGAATTTGTTCCTTCTAGTCAGTGTGCTAGCACCGACGTGCTCTCCCAATTATCTCTCCCTTGCTATCCCTCTTTTTGATGGGTAGGACTTTCTCAGGCTCTCTCAGTCACTACAACCAGAGAGGAAAAAAATTTCTATATCTTATTGTCATGTCTTTGGAAGGCCCCAGGTGCCACTCTATTTATAGGAGGGCCATAGTCAGGGTTTCTAGTCTGAGAGGGAGTTGAAGAGATAACATTTCATGAATGTTATAGAACCTACGAACATTGAACCAGTCAGTTCAATAGTGAACCGATCGATTCACACTTGAAATGATCAGTTCAACACTTCAATTGGTCATTTCACTACGTTTCCTATTCATAGTTTTAATGGCAATTAACATTCAATTAATGCACAATGCGATGTCAACATCAATCCTTGATCCAATCGAATTGATCCACCAACTGATCGGTTCACAACCTGAACCGGTCGGTTCACACATCTAAGCTGATTGGTTCACTTACTGAATGAGTCATCTCATAGTCCTAATTGCCAATGTTGGTTTTAATTGACCTGACACTTGAATCGGTAGGTTCAATGCCTAAACCATTCAATTCAACGCTTGAACCGATCAGTTCACACTCCATTCAGTAACCTTTTAACAATTGTTGTTTAAATTGAATACCTAAATACTTTAGTAATCAAGTGAAACATCATTCATGAATATACTCCTATTCCAAGTGTATCCTATGTGTATGACCCTATATGTTCTAAGTTACATAGGTAGTTAATCTCCATAACTAACTTATAACATCACCATCAATTAGTGGTATCTAGCAAGACACCATTTGCTATCTGAGTAATTTGAAAGTTGGAGAACAAATTCAACTTGTAATATGTGATCAGTGTTATAGTGATTGTATAGTTCCTTCATCTCTGATATCCAGACTGAACTCGAGAGATAGAATCATCATCCTCTTCAACGTTCAATCCATGTTCCATGAACTAGAGAAGATTTTTCGAGATATGTGTAATCCCAATATAACATATTGACTCACACCAACATGTCCATGCATTTCTAGGTTACACTTATCAAGTATCCTGGACATCAAACTCTAGTAGAAGGGATGAATCCCATCTACATCACTCACAGTCATCCCCATGTGTCATAATGCACCAAGCACCATGTTTATGGAAACCTTATTCAAGGTCATGATGGATGATGTCAAATTTCATCAAACGACATGTGATGAGTATAGTGGTATCAGGTCTGAGAACCAAAATCACCACAATCACTATGAGAGCTGATTCTGACTATCATTAAATGGTTCCATGTATCACTCTCAAGGTGGGTCTGTCCAGTACATTGTTCCCTAACAAGTACCTATGTGTTTGGTTTGATATCACATATCATGACTAATGAGATTTTTTCATCAACCACACTCCAGTCTTAAGTGTTATGTATAAATATCAGCCTTCCACAATAACATCTGACTAGGGACATAACAAGAATGCATATACTTTTAACATATGTATGATCTCATTGTTAAGGTTCTCAACCCGAAGACATACGTCATTGAGTAATATCATTCTTTAGACATTTATTATGTTACATCATTATCTAATAACTGAATAAATATAATAAATTGGAAGGTTGCCTTTATAAGATTTGCAATTACAATCATCATATGATTGGCTCTCTGGGCATACATACCAAAAAAATTCCATTTGCACTTAGACCCTATAACCCATGAACTTAATACCAAGTGATGTAGCATGACCTTTATGCTTTTGCTCTGAAAGTGCTTTTTTCAAGGGGTCAACCACATTGCTTTCGGTTGGTATTCTAAAAATCTTCACATCTCCTCGCTATATTATTTCTCATATTTGATGGAACCACCTTTGTATATGCTTAGAACACTAATGTGATCTGGCTTCCTTAGATTGTGCAATAGCTCCATTTTTGACACTATATAGCTCAATTGCATCATAGATGCTTGGAACCACCCCAAGTTCACCGATGAAATTCTTCATCCAGATAGCTTCCTTTGCTACATTGGATGTAACAATATACTCAACCTCTGTTGTAGAATCCATAATTGTCTCTTGCTTATTACTCTTCTAGCTCATAGCTCTGTTGTTGAGGTAGAATACAAATCCTGAATGTGATCTATAGTCATCTTTATTAGTTTGAAAGCTTACATCAATGTAACCCTTTAACACCAACTCTTCCTCTCCGCTATAGACAAGGAATTGATCCTTAGTTCTTCTCAAGTACTTAAGGATGTTCTTCATGGAAGGCCAATGACTCTCACCGGGATCTGACTAACATCTACTTATCATACTCAAGGCATACGAGACATCTAGAGAAGTACATAACATTGCACACATGATAGATCCAACTACTGATGCACATGAAACCTTAATCATGTACTCCCTTTTCTTCACAAGAAATGAGACATTGGGATCTAGAGATATTTACACCATGAGACATGGGAATGCTTCCTCTCTTTGAGTTCTTCATGCTTAACCTCTTCAACACTTTGTCAATATATGTTCTCTAACTTAGTCCAAGAAGCCTTCTATATCTATCTCTATAGATCTCAATTCCTAAGATATATGACCCTTGACCTAAGTCCTTCATAGAGAATGTATTTCCTAGCCATGTCTTTACCATATAAAAAGTAGGAATGTTATTCCCCATCGATACTATTTTATCTACATACCATATGAGGAATACAATTATTCTCCCACTAACCATATTGTATACACAAGGTTCATATTCATTTTGACTAAAACCAAACTCTTTGACTGTCTCATCAAAATAGATATTCCAGCTCTGAGATGCTTGCTTCAATCCATAGATTGACCTTTCTAGCTTACAAACTTTATTTGCATGCTTTGGATTTATAAAACCCTCAGGTTGTGTCATGTACACATCCTCATGAAAATTATTGTTAAGAAATGCAATTTTAACATCCATCTACCAAATCTCATACTCATGATAAGCTACAATGGGAAGCATGATCTTGATGGACTAAACCATGGCAACTGGTGAAAAAGTTTCATCATAGTCAACACCTTGAACTTTTTTGAAACCTATTACAACCAATTTGTCCTTATAGGTTTGTACATTACCATCCATGTCTATCTTCCTCTTGAAGACACATGTGTACCATATGGGTTTTACCCCTTCAGGTGGATCCACAAAGGTCCATACCTTGTTGTTGTACATGGATTCCATCTCAGATCTCATGGCCTCAAGCAATTTCTTAGACTTTGGTCCCTTAGTAGCTTCTAGGTAGTTTGTTGACTCATCATCTATGACCAACTCACCGCCTTCTTGATTCACAAGATAACCTAATATTTTAGGCTCAATTCACGTCCTACTAGATCTACAACTTTCCTGACTTACATGAGGAATTTGAGATTCTATAATAGTCTGTGACTCTCTATGTTCCTATAGTACCTCTTTAGGTTCAATGTTTTCATGTTGTTCTTGAACCTCTTCGAGTTCTACTTTCCTCCCACTAATTCCTTTGGAAAAAAATCCTTTTCTAGGAATACACCATTCTTGGAAATAAACACTTTGTTGTCAGATGGAGTATAAAAGTAGTATCCCCTCATTTCTTTGGGATATCAAACAAAATAACATTTATATGATTTGACTTCAAGATTTTTAGGAAACATTTTCTTGATATAAGCTTCACATCCCCAAATATTCATAAAAGAAACATCAAGACGTTCCCCATACCATATCTCATATGTTAACTTTCAAACTGATTTAGATGGTACACGGTTAGATGTAAACATGACAATTTCTAGAACATAACCTAGAAGGAAGTTAAAAGATTAGAAAAACTCATAATTGATCACACCATATCTAGAAAAGTGTGATTACTTTCTGATACACCATTGTGTTGTTACGTTCCAGGTGGAGTCCATTGTGATATGATACCACAGGCTTGCAGACGGTCCTCAAACTCTTGGCTTAAGTATTCTACACCTCGATTAGAAGGAAGTGCCTTAATACTTTTACCAATTTGGCTTTGTACTTCATTCATTGAAATCCTTGAACTTTTCAAGGGTTTCTAACTTATATTTCATCAAGTAAACATAACCATACCTACTAAAGTCATCACTAAAGGTAATGAAGTACTGATAACCACCTCTAGCATTTGTTCTAAAAGGGAAACATACATCAGTATGTATGAATCCTAATAGATCACTCTCCCTCTCACTGTTTCCAGTGAAGGGAGTTTTTGTCATCTTCCCCAACATACAAGATTCACATGTCTCTATTTATTTGAAAATCAAAAGAGTACAAATATCCATCTTTATTGAGTCTATAAATGCATTTTTCATTTATATGCCCTAGACAACAATGCCAAAGGTATGTTTGATTTGAGTTATCGAGTTTTTGTCTTTTGGTATTTATGTTATACATAATTGTCTCTAGATCATCAAGTATAGATCATAAGACATTGGGGCACTACCATAAAAGATCCCATCTTTAGTAGAAGAACAAAAACCATTCTTTTTAAGAAATTTGAATCCATTCTTCTCCAAACAAGAAACAAATATGATGTTCCTATTAATGGCAGGTACCTAATAGTAGTTCTCTAACTCTATTATAAGCCCACTTGGCAGATATAACTCATAGGTACCAACTGCATTGGCAACAACTCTTTCCCCATTAGCAACGCTAGTTCAACCTCACCTTTCTTCAATGGTCTACATCTTTTCAGACCCTTCAAATTTGAGTAAATATGTGATCCACATATGATATGCAGTACCCAAGATGAAGAAGTAGTAAAGTTAATCTCAATTACATATATACCAGAAGTAGAGATCTCTATCCCTTGCTTCACCTTACTAGGTTTCTTTATCCCTCTCCTTATTTTGAGTTCAAAAGAGTTGGACTTCATGTTTGCCTCAGAACACTTTTTGGCCTTGAGTATGACCTTGGACTTTATTCGGCTGATCACCATCATGGGTTTGTCATTCTTCATTTGTTCTTTGACATTTATCAGCATGTCAAGCAACTCAAACATCGGTTTATCCATGTTACTCAAGTAATAATACTCGATAAACTGACTATATGATTTAGGAAATTATTGCAAATTATATCTATGCCAACTCTTGACCTAAAGGAAATCCCAGTCTTTCTATATGTTCCACATGCCCAATCATATTGAGCACATGTTGACTTTACAAGATCTCCCTCTGCTAGTTTGAGGTCAAATAATGCTTTAGAGACATTATTCCTTTCATGCTACTTATGCAACTCATTGTTCACTTGTAACATCCCTGACCTGGGTTAAGGCCTAACCCTAGAAGCTTTGCTTAAATGTCATTTATATTCTTGTCTTTATATTTTGAAAAGTAATTAAGACTGAAGGAGAGCTTATGTTTCAATTTTAGTCTATTTGAATAATGTTGAAACAATGTTTTACCTATTTTGGACTAAAGTGCAATTTACCTAATTTAAGGTGGTTACCTTGCAAATGTTATATGATAAATGTTCCTCAAGTGTTATAGCATCATAAGAATGAGAATGATGCTACAGTATGGCTTGCTAAAGCCTAAGTTCCAAAAATGAGCTTGTTTGAATAATGTTGTGCATTGAATGCTAATTTTGGTGTAATTTGCAAATTACCCAAAAACCTAGGGTTGGATATGTAAAATACCATTTCATGAATGTCCCTACTATTTCTTGGTATCATTTGGAGAAAGTAAAAAGAATGGGGCATCTTGTTTGAATTACTTTTGAGGAGGGATAATCTTGATAATAAAATAATCAAGATTTAAGCATAATTGAAACCCTAATTTATTTTGGAGCAAAAATAAATATATATCAATTGAAGTGCCCATCAATTGAAAAGGCTTTGGTTGAAATCCTATAGTGCAAGTACATCCAAATGCCTTGAGTTTCACCGAAATATCCTAAGTAGGTGAAGAAACCCACTCACATCTGTTAATTAAAAAGTAATGTCCACTAAAAATGGATAATAGTATTATATTAATTAAGGTGCTTAAAGTGGTTTCTTTTAATTCAAGGATAAACAAGAGGATATTGAGGATGAAGGGAGTTGTCTTTGGAGGCAAGGAAGGTAGGGGCATGTGGCAAAGATAATGGATGAAATTCCTCCTACTTTCTCTCTCCTAGAAAATCAATCACATATATTCAATTTTCTCCTTACTTGAAAGGACATTTTGCAAACCACTTTCTTCTCTTGCTTTGGTCGACGACCAAGGAGCTTAGGAGTAGGAGGAAAATGTTCCCAAGCTGAAGTTAAGCTCCATGATCATCTTCAACCTTGAATTGATGGTTGAAATCAGATTACAACATTGATTTTCTTCTCTTTTCCAACCAATGCTCAACCTTGGCCATTCCTTTACATCCAAAGAGTTGGAAAAGAGCCTTGAATAGTTGAAGGAGTTTCTTTCACCATTGGAGATGTGAAGCTTGAATATTTGAAGCTACTTTGAAAGTGGGTTATATAACTTGAACCCATAAATATTGTTATTGATTTCAATTTCTCATCATATGTTGATCTTTAGTTTCTTCTTGAATAATTGCTGCTTTTTTCATATATATATGGCAATAGAAATCAGAGGTCTGAAGCTTGATTATGATGAAATCATCTTAGCACATACCTCAAGAAATATCATGAGCAAACAGTTTCACTTTGTATTGGTCATTCAGTTTTAAACCGTTTTAGACCAAATAGTTTCAAACCGTTTGGTGACCAAACAGTTTCAAAACCGATTGGAGGGCAAAAAGTTTCAAATCGTTAAAGACTAAATGGTTTCAATAGGCTCAAGGATTGATTGGTCTCATGACCAAATAACTTCAAACAAATCAAATTCAATTAATTTTATAACCCTAGCTCAATTGGGTTCAATGCCCTAAATCAATTGAGGAACAAAATCCTAATTTAGGGTTAAACGGTTTTCAAGCGGATATGACCAAATGGTCTCAGACCATTTGAGGACTAAACGGTCTCAAACTGTTTGGGTTTAAATAATATTCAAATCAAAAGGTCTCAAACCGTTTAGGGTTGAACAATCCTCAAGACCGTTTGGAGGTCAAGCACCTCAAGACCGTTTGTAGGTCAAGCACCTCAACACCGTTTGGAGGTCAAGCACCTCAACACCGTTTGGAGGTAAAGCACCTCAAGACCGCTTAGAGGTCAAGCATCTCAAGACCATTTGGAGATTCAATTGAACCAAGACCGTTTATGGTCTAATAGTCTTCAAGACCATTTGAGGGACCAAGACCGTTTAAGGGTCCAAGATCGTTTGAGGGTCCAAGATCGTTTGAAGGTCTAAGACCATTTGAAGGTCCAAGACCGTTTGAAGGGTCAATTGGTCAAAGACCATTTAAAGGTTTAATTGGTTCAAACCATGTAAGTACTAATAACCCCATAAGTGGTTGAAAATTATCTCAAGGTTGTTTCAAATGGAAGCACCTCTAAAATGTTTAAGTAATTAGTATAATTAGAGTGATTATCACTCAATGCCTATGAAAGTGAGAGATTCAATACACTATGATAAACATAGTTGTATGTACTCAGTGAGAGGTTAAGTCAACCTAATAAGGTATGATGATGACATTGTGTGTTCCTAAATGCATGTAACATTGATAAGTATGATTTAATACTTAAATAATGCTATGTGCTCCAAGATATATGGAAGCATTGATTTAGGGTTTGGATTAGTAAGGTAATCATAAAACCCTAATCGATGGAGAATGGAAACCCTAACCAATAAAGGAAATTACAATTCATAAGTTCATTTGAATACTTATGAAGGTGTTATGTAATTCTAGACATGTGGATCAATGAGTTAGGTTTTGGATACTAGTTGTAATATCAATGCATTCTCCAAAATGCATGGAGTTTTAAATTAGGGTATTGATCTTGGATAATGTTATCATGAAACCCTAATCGAGAAAGATGAGAAACCCTAATCATGGGTAATGGGTTGAGAAACCCTAATTGATATGAAATAGAAAACCCTAACCCAAATTTTTGATAATGGGATTAAGAAACCCTAATATGGGATAATGTTATGTGAAACCCTAATATAGGGTGATGTTGTGTGAAACCCTAATATGGGATAATGTTATGTGAAACCCTAATATAGGGAGATGTTATGTGAAATCCTAATTGACAAAGATGGGAAGTCCTAACCCTAATAAGGGAATATTGATGTTATTTTTATATTGCAAAATGTTGATATGAAAGTGATATGGTTTTTATCAAGTGTACTAACCATGCAGGTATCATGAGATAATAAGCATAACCAGGTATGAGTTATGATGGTAGTGGGCCTTGTGAGCCATTATTTTATTTTTTGCCTAGTGAGAGGTGATAACAAGAAGTTGAATATGCCTGGTGAGCTATGTGAGATGCTTGTGTAACAAGTATCCTGAATACCTTGGTCAGATGACCTGAAGGTAATAGTTATCTGATAAATGATAACCATGTTTAGTGATGAACTAAGTGTTTGAATACCCAGATTAAGTAAACATGATAATGACATTGATGAAGGATGTGAATTCCCAGTAATGAGATAAGGGATTGCGATCCCAATGTTTCATAAAGTTTTGAAAAGTACTTGATGGAAGCATTACATGTTTCTTTGTAGCATTTGTCATAATAATTCTTGTTTGAAATATTGATTGATGCTAAAAGAATATGGTAATGTACTTAATTAATCAAGTGAAATCTTATCATGTAGAGACCTGGCCATAGATCCATCATAGTCAGTAGTTGGTGATCGTGAAATAGGTTTTCCTATGGGAACTCCTGGAATGCATATTTTTGAATATGTGGAGGTAATGGGAGAATATATCCTTACACCTCATAGGAATGACTGCGAGCCATATCCTATGCACATGAATGGTTATGGACCATATCCCAATAAGAGTATGGCTATGGGCCATGACTCCACAATACCAGTCATTGGCTATGGGCCATATCCTGAAGAGAGTATATGCTATGGGCTATAACTCTATAGTGAAGTTGCCAGTATACCATGGAACGCTATTTAGCAGAGACACTAGATGTCCTGCATGTGGTCTCGCATTGACCGAGACAGATGAGGTCATGGAGTCCGACTCTTCCGTTGACCTAGGTATGGAATCGATGCTTTACGCTGTCATGGTCGGTTGGAGTATGAGCGGTGTACCTCAACTCCTCAGGGCATAAGTATGATTGTAAAACATAATCAGCCACTGGATCACATAAAGAACATGATGTTGAAAGTAGTGTTGTTGCACCAGGAGGAGGTGTAAGGGATCAGGATAGGGAAGTACCAGTACCTGAACATCCCTTGCTTAACCAAGCTTCACTAGAAAACCCAGCTATCCATGCTCTGTTTGGGCAGTTCATGGAGACTATGACACATATGTCGGATAGGATGCCACTACCTGCACCTAGGGCACCAGCTCACAATGAGGGGCATGGAGCTGGAAATACTTTTGAATGGATTCGATGGGTAGGAGCCACTAATTATGCTGGTACAACTAACCCAATAGATGTAGACTTGTGGCTGAATGAGATGGAAAAGGCCTTCAGAATTCTTAATATCCCAGAAGCTGAGAAGGTTAGACATGCAGTGTACCTATTAAAGGGGAGTGTTGGCCATTTGTGGGCCATAGAAGAAGGTAAAAGGCCAGGTGTTGAAGTCAGATGGGAAGAGTTATGACGAGAATATGTTAGTAGATATTTTCCTAAGACTTACCTGGATGAGAAAATTTCTCAGTTTGAACGAATAAGGCAAGGACCGATGAGCATTAGTGAGTATGAATCTAAGTTCATGGAGCTTCTACGGTTCTGTCCGCACATGGCTTCTATTGATGAGGAAAGGATTCAGTGTTTTGAGAAGGGTTTGAACGCTGATTTGACCACACCCATATCTTCTCTAGAGAATAGGGGGAGGTTTGCCACTTTTGTGGAGTCAGTTCAGCGGATAGAAAGGTCCGTGACTGAGAAGCGTTAGGGTAATAGTAAGAAAGTATATACACAATTCCAAGTACAAAGGTCTGAGAATTTTAAGAAACTAAGGTTTTCTGCACCAACAACACCACCAAGGTTCAAAACCCAGACACAGTGGACATCAAGTAGAGGTAGGGGCCATAGTTTTCCTCCAAAGAGACCCCAAGTACAACATCAACGTTAGTAACTAGACCTTTTAGACCATATCAAGAGAATAGAATCTATCACCAGTGTAGATAAGTAGGACATCTAGAAAGGGATTGTCGAGCTGGAAACACAATGGTAACCCAACCACCGAGGTAGAGTCAACATGGTCATCATAGGAAACAATTTTCTAGTGGCACTTGAGGATGTGGACAAGCATCCCAAGCTATCTCATCCACATCCAACAACATGGTGAGTGGTCGACAACCAGCAACGGCAAGATTCTATGCTATGAATCAGCCGAAAGTAGTGATTAACCCACGAGTCATGACAGGTCAGACGGAATTATTTCATTCTAATATGTCTTCATCCTATTTTGTATCTGTTTTGATTGATCTGGGTGCTACACATTCCTTTATCACTCGAGAAGTGATTCATGATTGTAATATGACTGTCAGTCATAGAGTAGATAGTTTGTTATTAGAAACTCAGTTAGTTGGATCTATAGTGTTGCGGGAGGTATGTTCTCCCTGTGTTCTTTCTTTTTCAGAACATAGCATTCAGGTAGATCTTATACCACTTGAGATGCATGGGTTCGACATAATCCTTGGGATGGACACCCTAGAAAAATATAATGTTGTCTTGGATTGTGGTTCCAAGCAGGCTATGTTCATAGACAATGGTGATACATGGATCTTTAAGAGGGACAGAAAGATTCTTCCAACCTATCTATTATCATCTATGGTAGATGAGAAGTTGATGAGATAAGGATGTTTCACATTCTTGGCACATGTGGTAGATACCAGAATAGAGAGTCCTAATCTTTTTTATGTTCCAGTTGTTAGGGAATTTGAGGATGTGTTTCCTGAGGAACTTCTAGGTGTTCCTCCACCCCGAGAGATTGATTTCGAGATTAATCTAATCCCAGATACACAATCAATAGATCAAACACCATATAGAATGACACCTGTTGAGATGGCAGAACTCAAGAAACAGTTACAGGAGTTGCTTGAAAAGGGTATTATTCGACCGAGTACTTCACAATGGGGTGCTCCGATTCTTTTCATTAAAAAGAAAGATGGGTCTATGCGGTTATGCATAGACTATAGACAGTTAAACAAAGTAACCATAAAGAACAAATATCCTCTGCCAAGGATAGATGACTTGTTGACCAGTTGCGTGGTGCAACTATCTTTTCTAAAGTAGATCTAAGGTCAGGATACCATCCGTTGTGCATCAAGGAGAGTGACATACCTAAGTATGCCTTTAGGACAAGGTATGGTCACTATGAGTTCATAGTTGTGTCATTTGGACTAACTAATGAACCAGATGCATTCATGGAACTCATGAACAGAATCTTCCGAAGATTCCTTGATAAATTCATAGTAGTCTTTATAGATGATTTCCTGGTTTATAGTAGAGATGCTCGACAGCAAGAGCAACACCTTCGTCAGGCTCTGACTTTACTAAGAGAGCACAAGCTATATGCCAAATTCAGTAAGTGTGAATTCTGGTTATCAGAAGTGTCTTTCCTAGGACACATAATATCTGCCTCAGGTATCCATGTTGACCCTAAAAAGGTAGAATTTGTCTTGGAGTGGGAACAGCCAAAGTCACCAATAGATATATGTAGTTTTCAAGGACTGGCAGGCTACAATAGGAGGTTCATTAAGAACTTCAGCTCTATAGAATTACCCCTAGACAAGTTGACCAGGAAGGAGGTTCCTTTTATCTAGAATGACAAGTGTCAACATTCCTTTCAGTTGTTGAAAGAAAGGTTGACCAGCGCACCTGTGTTAGTGTTACCTGAGCAGGGAAAGAGGTATATTGTTTTCTGTGTTGCTTCTAAGAACGGTCTAGGATGTGTGTTGATGTAGGTTAAACAAGTGATTTCTTTTGCTTCTCGACAGCTTAAGAAACACGAGGAAAATTATCTAACACATGATCTAGAATTAGCTGGTGTGGTTCATGCATTGAAGATCTGGAGACATTATCTCTATGGAGAGACATTCCAGATTTGTATGGACCATAAGAACCTAAAATATATCTTTTCGCAACATGAGTTGAACATGAGACAGTGTCGCTGGATGGAGTTAATCAAGGACTACAATTTTATAATTTATTATCATCCAGGAAAGGCTAATGTAGTGGTTGATGCACTGAGTAGAAAATCATCATCGTTGCCAAACATGGACAAAGAACAGTTGAACTCTTTAGTATTCTTTAAATGAGACATGTTTGTATCTTTGAGGCAAAAAGTACAACTTAAAGTATCCTTGTTAGCCAGACTGTTAGCTGAGATGCATATAAAACCTACTCTGAAACAACAGATCAAAGAGGCACAACAGGTTGATACTGTGATTCAACAAATCAGGCCAGAGTATGGTAATGAGAAACAGGATGGGTTTCAGGAGTCAGATGATGAGGTAGTCTGTTATAATGGTAGGATGGTAGTACCTGATGCCAATGACTTAAGGAAGTTAGTCATGGAGGAAGCTGACTCATCTATGTATGCAAAGCATCCAGTGAGCACCAAAATGTATCATAACTTGAAAGATATGTATTGGTGGCCTGGTTTGAAGAAAGATGTGTTAAGTTTGTTATGTGGTGTCCAGTATGTCAGTAGGTTAAAGCTGAACATCAGAATCCCACAGGAACAATGCAACCCTTACCTATACCACAATGGAAATGGGATCATGTAACCATGGACTTTGTGGGTGGTTTTCCAAGAACAACCAAAAGTCATGATTCCATTTGGGTGATAGTTGATAGGTTACCAAACGGTTTCAAAACCGATTGGAGGGCAAACGGTTTCAAACTATTAAAGACTAAATGGTTTCAATAGGTTCAAGGATTGATTGGTCTCATGACCAAATAACTTCAAACAAATCAAATTCAATTAATTTCAGAACCCTAGTTTAATTGGGTTCAAAGCCCTAAATCAATTGAGGAACAAAATCCTAATTTAGGGTTAAACGGTTTTTAAGCTGATATGACCAAACAGTCTCAGAACGTTTGAGGACTAAATGGTCTCAAACTGTTTGGGGTTAAATAATATTCAAATCAAATGGTCTCAAACTGTTTAGGGTTGAACAATCCTCAAGTCCATTTGGAGGTCAAGCACCTCAAGACCATTTGGAGGTCAACCACCTCAAGACCGTTTGGAGGTCAAGCACCTCAAGACCATTTGGAGGTCAAGAATCTCAAGACCGTTTGGAGATTCAATTGAACCAAGATTGTTTAAGGTCTAATGGTCTTCAAGACTGTTTGAGGGACCAAGACCATTTGAGGGTCCAAGTTCGTTTGAGGGTCCAAGATCGTTTGAAGGTCTAAGACCGTTTGAAGGTCCAAGACTGTTTGAAGGGTCAATTGGTCCAAGACCTTTTAAAGGTTTAATTGGTTCAAACCATGTAAGTACGAATAACCCCATAAGTGGTTGAAGAGTATCTCAAGGTTGTTTCAAATGGAAGCACCTCTAAAATATTTAAGTGATTAGTATAATTAGAGTGATTATCACTCAATGCCTATGAAAATGAGAGATTCAATACACTATGGTAAACATAGATGTGTGTACTTAGTAAGAGGTTAAGTCAACCTAATAAGGTATGATGATGATGTTGTGTGTTCCTAAATGCATGGAACATTGATAAGTATGATTTAATTCTGAAATAATGCTATGTGCTCCAAGATATATGGAAGCACTGATTTAGGGTTTGGATTAGTAAGGTAATCATAAAACCCTAATTAATGGAGAATGAAACCCTAACCAATAAAGAAAATTACAATTTATAAGTTCATTCGAATACTTATGAAGGTATTATGCAATTATAGACCTGTGGATCAATGAGTTAGGTTTTGGATACTAATTATAATATCAATGCCTTCTCCAAAATGCATGGAATTTTGAATTAGGGTATTGATCTTGGATAATGTGATCATGAAACCCTAATTGAGAAAGATGAGAAACCCTAGTCATGGGTAATGGGCTGAGAAACCCTAATTGATATGACATAGAAAACCCTAACACAAATTTTTGATAATGGGATTAAGAAACCCTAATATGGGATAATGTTATGTGAAACCATAATATGGGATAATGTTATGAGAAACCCTAATATAGGGTGATGTTGTGTGACACCCTAATATGGGATAATGTTATGTGAAACCCTAATATAGGGAGGTGTTATGTGAAATCCTAATTGACAAAGATGGGAAGTCCTAACCCTAATAAAGGAATAGTGATGTTATTCTTATATTGCAAAATGTTGTTATGAAATTGATATGGTTGTTATCAAGTGTACTAACCATGCAGGTATCATGAGATAATAAGCATAACCAGGTATGAGTTATGATGGTAATGGGCCTTGTGAGCCATTATTTTATTTGTTGCCTAGTGAGAGGTGACAACAAGAAGTTGAATATGCCTGGTGAGCTATGTGAGATGTTTGTGTAACCAGTATCCTGAATACCTTGTTCAAATGACCTGAAGGTAATAGTTATCTGATAAGTGATAACCATGTTTAGTGATGAACTAAGGGTTTGAATACCCAGATTAAGTAAACATGATAATGACATTGATGAAGGATGTGAATTCCCAGTAATGAGATAAGGGATTGAGATCCCAATGTTTTATAAAGTTTTGAAAAGTACTTGATGGAAGCATTACATGTTTCTTTTTAGCATTTGCCATAATAATTCTTGTTTGAAATATTGATTGATGCTAAAAGAATATGGTAATGTACTTAATTAATCAAGTGAAATCTTATCATGTAGATCCTTGGCCATAGATCCATCATCGTCAATAGTTGGTGATGGTGAAATAGGTTTTCCTATGGGAACTCCTGGAATGCATATTTTTGAATATGTGGAGGTAATGGGTGAATATATCCTTACACCTCATAGGAATGACTGTGGGCCATATCCTATGCACAGGAATGGTTATGGACCATATCCCAATAAGAGTATGGCTATGGGCCATGACTCCACCATACCAAGCATAGGCTACGGGCCATATCCTAAAGATAGTATATGCTACGGGCTATAACTCTATAGCAAAGTTACCAGTATACGCTAGAAAGCTATTTAGCAGAGACACTAGATGTCATGCATGTAGTCTCGCACTGACCGAGACAGATGAGGTCATGGAGTCCGACTCTTCCATTGACCTAGGTATGGAACCGATGCTTTATGCCGTCATGGTCGGTTGGAGTATGTGTGGTGTACCTCAACTCCTCAGGGCATAAGTATGATTGTAAAACGTAATCAGCCGTGTAGCATATTTGCTTAAGAATGAAATACGGAAATCATTGGTTGATATTACATTACTTACTGTATCCTAAAGGATAAATACTATACATGTTCTTCATATTCCTTATTAAAATGGATAGATTATTTACTGCTTTATCATTCATAGCTGTAATGCTTTAAAAGATGATATTGCTCTATTATGCTTAATAATGATTAAATCCTGCTATTCAATAGAGATTCCTCTATTTAGTGTATTACTATTTATTTGCAATAATAATGTTTCTGGCGGAGAGTTATATCTCTCGTTGGGACAATTTCAATTGTCTCACCTCCGTGGGATCCAACCTTTTTAGGTGGACCAGGACGAGGAGGTAGAAACCACACAATAGAAGAAGGACAACAACATCAGGGACAACAGTGACATCTCAGGTGGAAATACTGACTATCGTGTCTTGTAAATATGAGTCCTATGAGTCGTCTCTGTACTCTCAGGTCCTAGGAGTTAGTAGTTAGTGCTTTTATGATCGATCTCAGATTTTGGCATTGTTTGCCTCAGGGTTTTATGTTTCTTATGTGTAGATTAAATAGAGCAACTGTTGAATGTAATCCTCCAGAAGAGAAGGTACATGGTATGTACTTAGTGGAATAGAATGTGTATATATTATTTTGGTTCTTGTTATAAGAGTTTCCTAGAAATGGATCTCTTTGTAAATGGTTTTAATTTTTAGTGATTTTTAGTAATCCGCTGCTAATGTTTTCTTCCGCATTAATAATTATCTGATGTTTGGTGTCCGTCGTCACATCACTAGTACAGAAACTATCCCTAGTGACGGTTAAAACATGGATTTCAAATTGGTTTAAAATCAACACTTAAGTGGGGGACACTATAGCCACAAGCCTAAGACATCAGTTCTTTGGGGATGACAAAACCAACACTAGAGATCCAGTCATTGATTGTTTCGATAAAAGAAACCAACACCTATCATGATGTACCAGGTCACATTTGTAACTGGTAAAGGACCCCAAATTGTCGATTTGATACAAACTGACACCTATCACAATGTACAATGTAGGTTACAGTCAAAACAACTAACAATTTTAACATAAAGTGATAGTTATACCTAACAAACTGACACCTATGACATGATACCCAGTGAGGCCATGTTGTCTAGCACGACCGTTATTGTTTGGTCCTTTAATGTTGATTACTTTACTGAAATTGATGACTCAGGCCTATAGTGTATGTTTTTTTGACACAACCGATGACTAAGTTTTGTTTTTTTTAAATGGCAGGCCTGCATCATGCTGCCCGACTGGTCAGTAGGATGCAGAACCTATAGTTCAATTATAAACTATAGGTTAACCACATTCTGTGTGCTTATCTTAACAACAAACCACCAAACCTGCAATAACAAACATTTTACATATGCACATAATTTTATTCATTATCCAATTCAATTTCATCACATGTGTAATGATAATTCATTCATTTTCACATTCATTCATGTACATGATACTTCATTTTCATATATACCAACTTCATTCTCATGACATGTAGAAACATTCAATCATATATTCATCTTTACATTCACACACATGTATATATAGATCATCATTCACATATTCATGTATCAAATTTAGAGTTTCCAATGTGTACATCAAATCTAGAGTTTCCAATATATAGACCATCATCCACAGGTATATAGATCATCATTTATAAGCACCACATGTATAATAGAATTCAAATATCTTCTTCATCTTCTTTATCCCAATCAAAATCAAATCTGACATCCCTTACGAAGGCTTCTTCCCATTATTCTCGTGTCTCATCCAGTTGTTCTCTTGTATAGGGCATGTGTACGTCTACTAGCTTTTCTTTTGAATTGAAGTCTTTTGTTTTAAACACCTATAAAGAGAATGATTTATATAATTAATAAGTTTGATATATTCATATTATCTAGTGCCCCTTTATACTTATGATGATCAAGGTTGTATATACATATATATGTATATGTATATATGGATTACATTATGTATCTCGTCGATGTTTGCTGCCGCATATCTGAAAATCATGTCCATATACCACATCATGTAGTATTTGCATGCCCAACTGTTGTCTTGTATAGAATACTATAAATTTCAATATACAAAACATTAAAAAATAAAAGTAAGCATAGTTGGCATAAATATGCATTGGAGTCAGAAAACTACCTCAAAATTCTCTAAAACCATCATTTTTCTTTTCGTGTCCACCTTTCCTCCAGCTCTTTTGAAATATTTCTACCCCTATACGTTAATGTAACACATTGAATAGAAATTATTAAATAGTCATGTAGTATATATGTTCGCGGATATAAATATAAAATTTGCTGACGTGACTAATGCTCTTTTCATTTTGTGTCACCCATCATCTACTTTGTCACCCTTAGGATCTAGATAGTAAACAGATATCATCGTTGGGACAACAACCAATATGGCCCAATGCTTAATCTTGAGTGATAAGAAAGAAAAAGAAAATATAACTCAAAATCCAAAATGAAATGTAATTTCTTAAGTCAAAATTATAAGCAAAGTAAGTAAACTTACAAAACATGTGGTTTCACAGAGGGAATCTGTATTTCCAGCATGGGGAGAGCGGGAGGTTTAGGGTTATGGTGGCAAGATGTGGACTTAAGTATAATTTCCTACTCACAACACCACTACGACTGTGAAGTGGCAGGTACAGAATCATGTGATGCTTGGAGAGAAGTTGGGATTTATGGCTGGGCTGACCAACAACAGAAGTACAAAATTTGGGACTTAATGAGGGAGCTAAGTTTGTGTCATCTCTTCCTACAGTGTTTTTTGGAGATTTCAATGAGATTACATCAAATTCTGAGAAGCAGGGGGGGCCTCCGAAACCGATGAGGTTTATTCAAGACTTTCAAGATGTGATTGATGACTATGATCTCACGAATATGGGGTACAACAACAACATGTTCACTTGGCAGAGGGGATTATTGCCAGAGACTCTCATCCGTGAAAGATTAGACAGAGGTTTAGCATGCCCAGCCTGGATGGCCAAATTTCAACAAGTAAGAGTGATTCACCTTACAAAAGTCAAATCCGATCATGTCCCTATAATCACTGAGAAGAGAGGGAACCACAGAAGGAGAAGGTAGCAATATTTCTTTTTTGAACCCATGTGGGTAGAAGATGAAAGATGTGAGGAAATTGTTAAACAGGTTTGGGAAGATAGACATGCTTCGAAGCTAGAGGAAAAGGTGGACTTCTGTGGCAGCAAACTAAAGGCTTGGGCTTCTGACAAGTTCGGGGAAATGAAAAGAAGGATTAGAGAGGTGGAAGCACAATTGGGGGAGGCTCAACTACTACCACCAGATAGGGAAAACATCGACAGATGCACTTTTCTGGTAGGTGAATTACAAAAGTGGCATAGATGAGATGAAGCTTTCTAGCACGCTAGAGCCCGTGTAAATGAGATGAAATCTGGGGATAGAAATATAGCTTATTTCCACCACAAAGCATCCCAAAGGAGGAAAAGAAACAATATTGAAGGTCTTAAAAATGCAGAGGGGCAGTGGATGACCAACCCGGAAGATATTGAGAAGATCATCACAAGTTTCTTCCAAGAACTTTTTTAGACCTCTAACCCATCGGTGGTAGGAAGCAACACAAGAAATTACGGGAAAAATTGATGCGTTGGAAAAGGATGCTCTAGAGAGAGAGATTGATACTTCAGAAATCCGAGCAGTCGTCGAAAGCATGCACCCAAACAAAGCTCTGGGGTCAGATGGGATGAAAGCAATGTTTTTCTAGAAGTTCTGGCACATTGTTGGGGAGGATGTTGCAAACTATATTAAGGGCTGGTGGAAATATGATAAAAGCATATATGATATTAACTCCACATTGTTGGTGATGATCTCCAAGGTGCATAAACCTACTGAGATTGGAGAATACAGGCCTACAAGCTTATGCAATGTCATCTATAAAATCGCTTCTAAAGTTGTTGCCAATAGACTGAAACCTCTAATCAATAAAATCGTCATTGAACAGAAAAGCGCCTTCATTCCTGGTAGACTCATCACTGATAATGCTCTCATCGCCTACAAAATTTTTCATACCACAAAAGGGAGCAAAGGAAACAAAAAGGGACAGATCACCTTGAAGCTGGACATGTCAAAAGCATATGACAGGGTCGAATGGAGTTTTGTGGATCACATTCAGGAAAAAATGGGCTTTGGTGAAAGTTGGAGGAAAAAAGACCTTGGATTGTATGTCTACGGTATCTCACTCTTTTGTTATAAATGGAGAGCATACTAGGAAGACTCAACCATCCAGAGGACTGCGTCAGGGAGATCCTCTTTCCCCTTACCTCTTTATTTTATGTGTTGAAGCTTTTTCTACTTTGCTTCTTTTAGCCTCACAACAAAATATGATCCATGGTATTAGAGATAGCAAGAACGGTCCAAGTATATCCCACCTTTTTTTTGCAGATGATTCCATCCTCTTTGCTAGGGCCACTAAAGATGAATTCCTGAAAATAGCTGACATCATCAACAAATATGAACGGGCATCTGGACAAAAAATCAATTTATCCAAGACTAAAGTGGCGTTTAGCAAAGGAGTTCACAGAGAGAAGAAGGAGGAACTCATCAGACTACTCCATATGAAGGAGGTGGACAGACACAGGAAGTATCTGGGGCTACCAACGGCGGTGGGGAGGTCAAAAAAACAAGTGTTCACGTACATCCAGGAAAGAGTTTGGAGGAAGCTGCAAGGTTGGAAAGAGAAGCTATTGTCCAAGGTGGGGAAGGAAGTCCTTATCAAAGCAGTGGCACAAGCTATCCCGTCTTACATTATGAGTATATTTCAACTTCCATCATATCTACTAGATGCCATCAATAGAACCATATCTAGATTTTGGTGGGGAGCTAAAGGAACTGAAATAAAAATTGCATGGGTCAATTGGGAAAACCTATGCAAGACAAAAAGTCCAGGAGGGATGGGGTTCAGCAACTTACATAGCTTCAACCAGGCGCTGTTGGCTAAGCAAGTGTGGAGACTATTTCATAGACAGGACACACTGGTTTACAAGGTTCTCAAGGGTAGATACTTTCCATCTGAGATTGTGCTAAGGGTGAGGAGGGGTTATAACCCAAGCTTCACATGGCGTAGCATCTGGAACTCAAAGAGTCTAATCTTGGAAGGCTTGCAATGGAAAATAGGAGACGGGTCAAATATCAATATTTGGACAGATCACTAGATACCAAATATCAACGGAAGCATGTATGCCATCTATTGTGTCTCTAGCCCATTCGTCCAATGGGTGCATCAACTCATCGATCTGACCAGCATGTCATGGGACAACGACCAAGTAGAGGAGGTTTTCACACCGGAGATTGCCAACAGAGTGTTGGCCGTGCCATTAGGCGAGTCAAGAGGATAAGATGTTATCTTCTGGAAGCCGAGCAGAAATGGGAAATACTCTGTCTGGTCTACCTAATGGCTAGCATGCATGCTAGTGATAGCAGCAAACGAGGGACTCAATGGAGGAGGCGACACCATATGGAGAGCTATATGGAAAAGGGGCCTCATCCCGAAGGAAGCCCACTTCATGTGGCGCTGCTCAACGAGGGCACTGGCCACACTTGGACATCTCTTTGATCGACGCTGCCACGAGACAGGTATTTGCAACCTCTATCATCTGGAAAAGGAAGACGTGAGTCACCTTCTTCTTAGATTCCCGAACGCTTGGGAGGTTTGGGGAGAATGTTCTTCGGAACAACAAGCTAAGGTAATGGAGGTTCGAGGGGCAAGAGAAGCCGACGCAATTCTAGCACTGACATGGACATGAGTAGAAGAGAAAGATGAGGAAATGATAGCAGCTCTGTGGACTATCTGGATAAGGAACAACGATATCATCTTTGACAATAAGACTCAGCCGCCCCATATAATCCAACGAACTCTATTGCAGGTGATCAAATCTCATCAGGAAGTCAGAGCTGAAACCAAATGATAGATACCAGCGGCAGCACCTCTGGGCAGATGGATACCCCCACTACCTGAAGCCACAAAACTTAACTATGATGTGGCGGTGGGCATACAGAACTTCGACGGGGCAGGCATGATATGGAGGAATAGTAATGGACAGGTACATAGGATCGCTGGTCTGAGGAAACCTTCTATGCTAGACGTGTGCTGTGCAGAAGCTTGGGCCATCTGTGAGGGAATACGACGATTAAAAGAAATGGGCATCAACAGACTCATGGTGGAATCAGATTCGTAGACAATGATTAACCTTCTCAAAATAGCATCCAGGCGCAAGGATCTACGGGGGACATATCTAGATAATATTTCTCTCTTATGCTCTTCTTTTTCTAATGTAACGTTTAGTTTCTGTAAGAGGCAAGCTAATGGTTTAGCGCATATGCTAGCCCCGAGGGCTGCCTCGAGTAGCTCTATGTTTAGTACCATCTCTTCTTTTCCATCTTCTATAATCATTCATGTTGTAAAGAATTTGAATGATTAATAGAAGACAAACAAGTTAGACCTCAAAACATTGTATGGAGCTAATATCACACTCTTCTTCCTTTTACCAAAATATTTAATGTGGTAGATCGGTATAGGGTAACAGATGAAGGGTCTTTAATAACATTGTTAATACATGATGGAACTAGAAATCCCACATGGGTCATTGAAAACTTTGTACATACCCTATGTAAGTGGCTGCAAAACATATATCATGTATGTATTAATATATAAGAAAATAGATCATCATATATAAAATGAGGTATATAGATATATAATATCTCACTCCATCCAAATTTCTACCATAGATACATTCAACCAAGCATAAAAAAACAACTGCAAAACATATTGTAGAAATATACTAGTATCATAACTTTGACCTATAGTGTCCTCCTTAATAGAAACCACCACATGTGAATGTTCTTCATGTTCACCTATAAATAGTTCCATACACCTTCATTCATGACCCATGAAGTCAAATAGGTCATTTGCAACCCAACTAGGTATTTCAAGAGGAGGTGGAGATGGATGAGGACGAGTTGTAAGGGTTTTTTTAAGCCCCACGTCCTGCATATATATAATCTCATATCAATGTTCATGTATATACAGATACAAACCTAATGTAAATTTACCATTCATCATGATTTGTACAGATAAGTCCCTCGTTGGGCCACACGACCACACCGCCTTCTGCTTCACCTATCATCTCAGTGTCGAGGTGGGCATATGGCAGTGGATAGTTATTCCAAGCTTTTTTGACAAGCCTCGGGCACACGTAAATTGCATCGGCGGGTAATGGAACACCATGAAGTGTAGAACCTATAAGTGGTGGGTAAGCCTCGTCCATAGAAATGATATTGTCTTGTAATTTTATACGGCATGGTCTCAAATCCTAAAAACATAGAGTGTTATATATACCCATATCATCTTGAAATAACTACTATGTCATATAAATACTTACAAAAAACTTTCTAGGTGTTGGTCCGTAGGATTACTCCCAATTAGCTCTGTCGTAGGGGGGGTCCACCTAATATGAAGAGATGAGAAGCACAATTGGTACTGTCTGAGTTGTTGAATGAGAAGGTTCCCACTAGCTCATTGCTTCCTGAATTCCCTTTGCAATTAACTATTTTACCTCCTCTTTTGAGAATCCCCCTTTCTAGATAGATTTGTGCTTTGATGGCCCAAAGGACGCTCTTATACCCACACTAGTGTCTAGAACCCTAAAAAGTCTAGGGTGTTCTTGGTTACCTAGAGCAACTTTCAATTCATCCCTTGTTGCCTCAGGGATGAACTTGCCTTGTTTCCTTTGCTTGTGGAGCTCCCACTAATCATCATCAGTAGTAATCGGTAAGTAAAACATAACAATCATCAATATTAATTGCTCTAAAAGTTGAATTTTACCATTTTTGCAGCCGCCTCAGCAGTTGCAGGGTTGGTTATTTCTCCATATTTGGATTGCCTCTCAGCTATCCATATATCATGGTAAAGTAGAGGTACAATAGTAGTAGTAGAGGACTCAAAATTCCTAGGAGTAGGTTGTTGAGTACAAGACACATGTAGTATCTTTTGGTGAAGATTTTCATAGCCACCTTGACCCATTGAGTGGTTGAGCACATTCTTTGCACACCTTCCTCTTTGAGCATCACATGTAGCCTGGTTAGTAACAATCATCAATAGTAATTGGTAAATAAAAAATAACCTACTATATCAAGGTAAAATAATGTGTTGATAAGAATGTATTCAAAATGGGGAATGTGGCTTAATACCTTGAACTCATCATTGTTTTTCTTAGCAACAAGCGCCTCCCATGTCGCTGGGTCTAGATACCTCCATTGCTCAGTGGCTGACTTCTTCCACTTCTTAGCATCTCATATGTGTAGCCTTGCCAGAGTTGTTCTATAATTCTTCAGAACCCTCCCATAGTGTTGCATCACCTTTTTGTGATGCATATTTTCATTCCCATAAAATATGCTTTGCAAAATTTCATATACTTGATGGAAAATTGTTAAAAATAGAATTGTAAATAGTTTTGAAAACATAATTGCAAATGATAATATCTCACACATAGTTCTTTCCATATGAAGTCTTTCTTTGTTTTATCAACTTTATGCCAAGATTCTACTTCTATACTACAATGGATACAAGTAATAACCCCTAGATATGAAACAAAAGAGCTCTGGTTCTTTCCAATAGTATTTCCTACATGATCAAACTCAATGACCAACTTTGGTCTGTTACCCCTTTGTTGTATCAACTTGTTCATTCATGGTGATGCCCCTTATTTTTTGTTATCTTTTAAGCTCCTCATCAAGCTAAACAAGATCCTCATGATATACATCATGGACCTAAAATTGAAAAAAAAACACATGTAGGTCATAAATAGATATAACTTATTAAATCTAATACAGCAAGATAGACATATTGTAAAATGCACATAGTGTTGATAAAACAAAACACAACTTACACTAGTGTCAACAGGATGTTTCTCATCCTCAGGTAATCATCATCACGATCATTATACTCGTGGTCATATGCCATCTAAAAAAATGTCATATAAAAATAGTCAAACAATGAAATATAAGATTATAAAATGCACATATAACATTAAAAAGTAAAAGCATGCCTCTAATATTGAGATCGTTCATCAATTAACATTCCCTCAGTATGATTTTCATGCGCATATAAGTCAAAGACAGTTTCAATATTTGGTGTTGGAAAGCCAGCTGAGAAAGGACTGGAGCCATCATACTTGTGATAGTACACTTCTTCATCTATAGCATCTTCAGTGAACTGTGTTTTACCATGACGAACAACATACCATTTTTCATTTGAAGTATCATCAATATAAACCACTTGCTTCTCCCGTGATGCGATTACAAATGGTTCACCCGTCTTTCTAATCCTTTCAAAATTCACAAATGTGAAACCCAATTCATCCACTACAACTCCTTTGGTGTTATCAACCGAATTACACTTAAAGATCGAAATTTTGCAATCTACATAGTCAAACTCCCACATGTCTTCAATGAAACCAAATATGACATTTTAGCTTCACGTGAACTCTTATCCTTCACACTAGAAAAAAATGATGAAGACGCTTGAAGGGTGATCCCAGTGTTTTGATGGACACTCTTATCATCTTGACGCTTTGTGTAATATGAGAACCCATTTATGTCAAACCCATCATAGACATAACATTCATTTTTGGTTTAAAGGTGAGGCATTTGAAATGTTTAGCAACACTATTTGGTGTTTAAGATAGTTGATGTAAGACTTTATCTTCAAACCACCTAATAAATGTCTTATTATGCTATCTAGAAAGCCACATTAAATTGGCTCGAGGATATTGTTTGTTGATGAAATTGGTATGTTCGGTGATGATATAAACACTCACTTTGTCGACTAATTACTTGTACCCATTCTCCTAAAGTCCCTTTCCCGGAATAGTCCTCAATATTCTTGTCATTTACAGGAGCTTCATTACAACTTAGAAAGCCCCTATAAAAGTACATAACCTCCCTCACCACATAACCATCAATAATACTCCCTTTAGGATGATAATGGTTTCAAACATCATCTTTAAAAACAGTCATGTACCATTCAAAAGTATACATCCAATGCAAGAAAAATTCTCCCAACATTTTCACTTTCCTAGTCAAATAGACAACAAGATGTACCATGATATGAAAGAATGAAGGAGGAAATTATATCTCAAGATGGCATAGGGTAACAACCACTTCTCTTTGCAACTTATTGAGATTCTTAGGATCAATAACTTTACTACATAGAGTGTTCAAGAAGAAACAAAGTCTGGTGATTACAAACCTTACATGTTTCGGCAGTATAGATCGAATTTCCATGGGAAATATTTCTTGTGTTAGAGTGTGACAATCATGAGATTTAATACCTATCAGCTTTAGATCTTTCATTGATACCAGTCTATGGATATTGTAAGAGTATCCCTATGGTACCTTAACATTAGGAAATCACTCGCAAAAAGTTTTCTTCTCCTTTTTAGAAAATGTGTAACCAGTAGGAGGTAAATATGTTTTCCGATCACTGCTAGCTACTTCTGTTAATTTATTCCTTATTCTCATTTCACATAGGTCCATTCTGGATTTGATGTCAAGTTTGGTCTTACCTAGTATATTGAAAAGAGTAGCAATGTTGCTATCATAGAAATTTTTCTCAACATGGATGACATTGATACAATGCCTAATGCCCAAAGAACTCCAATAAGGAAGATCCCAGAATATTGATCTCTTCTCGAATAAAGATTTGTCACGCTGTGTGGGAATGGTACATTGTGATCTCTTACCAAATTCATTGTCAAAGTCTTTTAGTCATTCATAAACAACCTCCCCTAGTATAGGTTTAGGGGCACTTTGTTCCTCAATTGATCCATTGAACGCTTTACGAAACCTCCAATAAGGATGGACTTTTGGGAGAAACCTTCGATGACCAAGATATTTAGTCTTGTCGCCATATTTTAGTCGTATTGAATCAATGCTCTCTTCACATATAGGGCACACTTTGGATCCTTTTACACTGTATCCAAATGAATTCCCATATGCTGGAAAGTCATTAATAGTGAGAAACAACATAGCATGCAAACAAAATGTCTTTTGATACACTTTGACATCATCAAATGTAGTCCTAAAACATGGGTTGTTATAATGGTGATGATTGGGTGACTTTGACACATGGGGACTGACTGTGAGTGATTGAAATGGGATTTGTCCCTCCTACAGGAGTATGATATCCAAGGCCTCTTGATTAGTGAGACTGTGAGAAGTATGGCCATACACATGTGAGTCAATATGTGATATTGAGCTTACATATATCTCATGCACTCTACTTTGGTTCAAGGAACAAGATTGAATAATAATGAGGATGACTACTCCATGCTTCTAGTTCAATTTTGATATCAATATCAAAGGAACTATACAAACACTGTAACACCATACACAAATTGTAGGTTGAAGTTGCTCCCCAACTTTCCATTCACTTGGGTAGTAATGATGTGTGACTAGGCACAACTCATTGCTTGTGATATCATAAGATAGTTATGGACATTCACTTCCAACATGATATGGGACCTATAGGGTCACACACATAGTAACTCATCTAGAAGAGGAGTTTGATCTTGAATGATGATAGAAATGATTACTAAAGTATTTTGGTATTTCAATTCACATGACGGATCCACTAACTAGACTGCCAAATAATCGGTTCAAGTATTGAGACAACTATTTAGAGTGTCAGGTGGTGCCTCCCCGCTAGTGGTGCTTTTACACCGCACGAGGTCGGAGCGCACGAGATGTGGGATCTTATGCTTTTGAAAATTTGTAAGACCTACACTAACTACCTACGTCTACTAAGACACTACGCCCGCAAGCACACGGGGTCGTGTCATAGTATAGGTGAGGCGGAAAGTACAGGGTCGATCCACGGAGATAGAGGGGGCACTAGAGTTAGACGGTATGGGCTACGTTCCTATTGCGGAGAGTAAGGTTTTTAGGGTTTAAAAGGTTGATTGGTTGTTGATTAAGCTAAGTGAGCAAGTAGTAAAAGCAACAATTGAAACTAAGTTATCAAAAGGCTAAATTAGCAATCTAAGTCAACAAGCTATCTAAACAAGAGAAAGAAAAAACTAACACTAGACTAAGCAAGCAACTAGCAATTGAGAGCCTAAGTTAACCACTAATCAAGATCAAAGACCTAAATTAACACTTAGCTAGCGAAACTAGGCAATCAACTAAGTTAACTAAATCAATTGAACTACACTAGCATTAACAAGGAAACAGAGCAATTAAGGTTTTAAGAAATTAGATAAAGGACGTGGGCCGTTTGGGAATGTGACCTTGACATTAACTGGGGGATGTCACCATAATAAGCAATTAGCATATTTCATTCTAGACTACCAAACCAAACAACAAGGTGGGTGCTATGAGGATGTACCCTATGCTACTAGTTGGAGAACTAGGGCTAGGTGTAATTCTCATAGGACTTACCAAGTCTAGGTCTCTAGGATAAGTGGTATTAGTTAATTGAGGACCAAGGGTAAGGATGGGAGTAGAGATGAGGATATTTGACCTCATGCCACTAGCCACCTCAGCCTTTAGGAAATCCTAGGCAATTGCACTAATCACACTTATACTAGTCACTTAGAACTCACATTTGCATGTAGGAAGAAGGTGATTATGTAGGAAGATAGGGGGCTAGCTAGGGATCCAAATTAAGGACCTAGGAGCCAATCCTATGATAGCTGCATAGAAACCAAAACATCCTAGGAGGCAAATGTCTTCAAACACCACAAGGCAAGCAATTAATGTAATTAAACAACAATCACATGCACAAGTAATGGGAAATGAGATACAAGCAAAGGCAATCATCATAGAAGCGAAATATGTTCATTACAAATTATATTCCCCCAACATGGTATCAAAGTCACATTTTTGCCCCAAACAGCCCACCAAAGGGGGGCTTAGCTATACATGATCAAAATAGAAACAAAGGAGAAGGGAAAGAGAGTAGGAAACGCCATGGGTGCTTG
Organism: Alisma plantago-aquatica; assembly: GCA_963693085.1. Taxonomy (NCBI): domain Eukaryota; kingdom Viridiplantae; phylum Streptophyta; class Magnoliopsida; order Alismatales; family Alismataceae; genus Alisma; species Alisma plantago-aquatica. The sequence goes on from OY856412.1 coordinate 744,077,000, forward strand.
ACGAAGCTTGAGTTCTTCACCTCCTTGCTGCCAGCCACGAGCCTCCTCCTCCAATGGTGCCCAAGAGCATGGAAATAGGGGAATGGATGGATAGAAACCTAGAGAAACTAGGTTTCTATGGTGGAAATGAGTGGAAAGTGGGTGGAAATAGGATTAAATGCAAGGAAAGTAGGTAGATGGGAGTAATGGATGCAAGAAGTAGTGAGGGAGTAGCTGGGTAGTGGCTAGGGGGTGCTCTCTCTCAAGCCCTAGAAGCAACTAGTGCTTATATAGGAACTAGGGCTAAGTGGGGGTATAATAGGAAAAGCAGTGAAAAAGTGTGTAGGGTCAGTGATCACCAAGGTCGTGGTGGGTATGCCACGGCCATGGTGAGGGTAGTGGGGAATGGCCATGGGGGGTGAATACGGTCGTGGTGTGAAAGAAGTGGTGAAAAAGCAAAGTATGGTGGTGGCCACGACCAAGGCAGAGTGCCACGGTCGTGGTGGGTCACATGTACCTCGACCGTGTGGCTTATACGACCGTTTTGGAGGAGGTGGAGGTGACCGTGGGAGGGGCCACGGTCGTCTTGATCGTCTTCGGCCACGGTCGTGGCAAATTGGCCACAGTCGTGCCGTTCTGGGAAAAAACCATGTTGGCAACTGACTTCTTGATCAATAAACGCATGACTGTGGGAGGAGCCCACGACCATTTTCTCTTCTCGAGGCCACGACCGTGTTGATGGCCACGGTCGTGGTGTCTTCACTGGCCACGGTCGTGGCTAGGAGGCCACGGCCGTGGGACTCTGTGGAATTTCCCTGTTGAAACTGTTGGAACTTGGCAATAAACGCACGACCATGGCATTGTGGCCACGGCCGTGGTGAGGCTTGCATGACTTGGTTTCACTTCTGACTTTGTCATTTTCGGATGTCTTTGCTTGGGGATGATTCTTGGCCACTGGAGGTAGGTTGAGGGAGACTTTGGGGCCTTCTTTGGGTCCCTCCTTGAGTGGGGGATCCTAGAACTCCCTCTCTCTCTCTCTCTTCCATCTAAGCATGGTCCAAGTACCTGAAAAATAGTGCAAAGAACATCCATAAGCATATTTGCAATGATAATCATATTGGGGAAAAAGACTTGTAATCTAACGTGTTTAGATGCAACTTAAGTACAAAATGGCACAAGACAGAGCCCTAAAATAGGGTTGCATCACCACTCCAAACTTAAAACATACTTGTCCTCAAGTATGCTCCAACTTAATCTCTCTTTTCCGTTCTTTTCAACAAAAACAAATGAGAAATGCAAAGCAACAGAAAATTATTGAATATATGGTCTTGGAAGTGACTAAGTGCATGTGTCTCACATCTCTCCTCTCCTTCTTTCACAGACCATTCATGAACTGAGCACTGAGCATACAAACTTCAAATATAAAGCATAGGAACCCAAGTTGTCCATATGTCCTTTATGTTATTCCGGGTAAACCGTTTCATGTTGGTGTTAATCAAAGGTGACTAGGAGTGTTGTTTCACTTTCATGCATTTAGTCTTATGCTTCAAACCACACTAGATGATTCACTTGGCTGTAGAAAGGGTAAAGTGAGCTACATTTAACGTTTTCTAGCTCAATGGGTATAAAAGAAGAAGAAAGGGTTGCGGTAAGATTTGGAGTGCTTTTACACACTCCTCTTTTCTTTATTTGAATGCTCTTAAATAAGAGCATCCTTTTATTTAATTTTTGCTTTTCTTTTATTTTTCTTTGCCGTTGGTGCAGGTAGGGCACAAGGTGGATAGAGTGAAGCAGGGAGGTAGAGATGTGGCCACCCCAAACTTTTGTGGGTGGCCACGGCTGATATGTGCACTCTTGGCATCTTTTCATGAGGCGGAGAGGTATGAAGGTGGTGGAAGAATGGTTGGATCAAAGAGGGGTCATCAGTGTAGTTTTCAACATAAGATTTCCTGCATGAAAGCTAATTCAACACTTCACCAAGTAATATCACACCACATAATAGAATTAGCACAATATTCATATTTCTACCAAGTGATTCCATTGGCTTTAAGCGTTTTCCGCTTGCTCAATTCATGATTCAACCAAAGCATTCACAGACTTAAGAGATGTGGTTCACATGTAAAAAGTCACAAACAAGACCATATATCAATAAGATCTAAGAATGTAGCATGCATTTGTCACAAGAGTAAACCATTTCATTTCAAACATTGGAGATTAAGTCAAAACATCCTATCGGAGCAAGAATATTCAAATCTAGGCAACGTTGGCCAAAATGGTGCCAATTTGCACTAAATCACATCCAAACCTACTTTAGGGAATTTAAAGACATAAAGCAGCAAATCCTAATTATCATGCATAAGAAACTACAAAAACTACATGAAGATGTGATGCATGGTATGAAAAAGCAAAATTTTTAAAAAAAAATTATGCAAAAATGCAAGAAATCAACTACATGAATGTGTGAATGCAAGCAGGCACACGAGGTCAGGATAGAAAACTATGAAGGTTAGTCAAACTATTTGATCATCTTGCAAAATGTAGCACAAGGCACATAGAGAAAAATGCGGCGAAAGAAGGCTTACCGCCCTACCACCCCAAACTTTTAAATCATGATGTCCTCGTCATGAAATAGAAGTTTAGACTAGTAGGGTAAAAAGGCGTGGGGTTGCGAAAGGAAACCGACGAGAGTTGGAGTGGTCAATGTAATTTTAGGTGTGCAGGACAGGGCCACCACGACCGTGCTGAGTAGCACGGCCGTTCTGGCCTTCTTCCTGTAGCTCCTCCATTGATTTGCAATCTCTTCTTCCACTTTGACCTCCGCCTTGGCTAAACCCTTCAACATCATCTTTTCTTTCTTGTGCCTATCTAAAATGATTCACAAATAGAAAAACTATCAAGTATAGTGTGTGTGTGTGTTTCTTGGAAACCAAAAGAAAGTATGGTAAAACAAGGTTCGAGAATCTCAAACCACGTGGGTTGCCTCCCACCAGCACTAAATTTATAGCCTTCAGTCGAGCTTGTTGCTCTTTTTTCATCATGTATTGACACCCACGGTGCCCTCCTTCTCTTCTACGGTGATCATGTCGAGCGCTCTAACGACATGTGCTTCGTCCCAAGGAGTGTACATGGAATAGAAGTATGGGCTCGATCTCCACATCTCCAGAGGGTCACGATAGCACAAACTCTCACCAAAGTCTTCATTGGCCAACTCGTCCCTCTCTTCTTTTGTGAACATCAAGAAGTCAAACTTTTTCCTCTTATAAGTAATCGTTAGCGTGCCTGTACAGATATTGATTTCAGCTCCCGCGGTGGATAGGAAAGGTCTACCAAATATGAGGTACTCTTCTCCATCAATAGGTACGGTATCCACTATCAATAAATCGGTCACATAGGCAATGTTCACCCTTTCATCCATCAACACTATTGTGTTCTGCATGATTCCCAAGGGCTTCCTCTTGGTTCCGTCACCCAAGATAATGGCACACTCCACTGGTTTCATTTTTTTTTAGGCCAAGCCATAGGTACATGCTCCATGGCATGAGGCTTGTCCCTGCACCTAAGTCAATGAGAGCGTGCTTGACAGGTTGTGTACCAATGTAGCAAGAAATTAGAGGCACTCCAGATCACCTCTCTTTTCTGGGAAGCCATTGTTGTAGAGGAAGTTCACAGATTTTGAGGCAACAATCTCCTCGGTCGGAAGTAGCACTAACTGTTTCCTTCCCATGCATACATCCTTCATCAATGAAAAGAGTGATGTGATGCCTATTGTTCCCCGCTTCAAGTTTCCTAGGAGATTCATGATATTTCCGCCCCTTTTTTGGAGAGTCGAACCTCCATGGAATTGCTTTTTGTCTTCATCAACTATCTCCAATGTGCTAGCCAGAACTGGCAGAGGGGTGATGGTGACACTCGTCTCATGTAAAGGTCTTGGTTCCCATAAGGATATGGCTTCAAGCGCTGTTATGTCCATGGTATGTGAAACAGTATGCGTGACACTGTCACCAACAGCCGGATGAGCTATATCTAGGGTAATTTCCATATCCCCAAGTGAGGGTGGAACCAATGAGGGTGCCTCTACATTTGCGTCTGGTGCAGTAGCAATCTGGGTGCACTTAGCATTCTTTGGTGGTGCTTAGGCGGAAATTTCTTTGGAGTATTCTTTATCTTTGCTAGATCCCTTAAGTATTAGGACTTTACCTCCAACCTCAGCCACTTTCTTTTCCCTTTTCCCACAGCCTTGAGTAGCTTCTTCACCCCCATATGATAGTGACCATACTCACTTGCTCATGTGATGACGGAGGGGATTGTGAAGACGGAGGTGGTGGTGGTCTTGGATGGGTGGAATTAGGATTTTGCAGTATGCAAGTTGGTTGTGGTGGAGGTGGTGGTTGGTAGGTATGTGCATGTGGTGGTGGGTATTGGTAGTTTAGTATGGGTTGGTGAGATGGCGGAGCATATGGGTGTGTTGGTCCTTGATATTTTGGAAGTGTGGTTGATTGGTCGCGTGGTGGGTGGCATTCACATAACTACCATCGTTGTAAAGATTCAACATAGGTTGAGATGGCAGTCTCCCCTCTTCACGGCGAGCAAGCGAGATAGAAATTTGATCGAGCCTTTGCTCAAGACGGCTGATGTTCTGTCCTTGAGATGACACTTCTCTCTTTACCTTATCTAGATTCCTCAATCTCCCAAGTACCTCATCTTCGAACTTTGAGTTGTAGTGTGGCTTTTGTTGCCCCTGTCCTTGCCCATCCTTGTTCTGTTGCTTCCAAGAGAAGTTTGGGTGGTTCCTCCACTCGGGAGTGTAGGAGTTGGACATTGGGCCCGGGTTGTTGCGGCCACCAAAGGAATATAGAGCATTAACCTACTCGTCTACAGTATCAGCTGCCCTTGTGGGCTGGCTAGAAGAGCCACCAACTTGATTTTTCATCCACTTCATCATCTCGGTCATCATCTTCATCATATCGGGGTCGGTGGTATTGCGACTCGGAGCTGCGAAAGAAGGTGGGGGAGCGTAGCTTCGATCACACTGCCCCCCTTTTGTGGAAGCATGGTGGCGGGAGTTTTCTACGAGGTGCTAAAACAGCGGCCATGATTCCTTGCGCGGCTTTGCCATGAAAGTGCCCCCGCAGGAAGAGTCTACGTTGTTTTGGCTTTTCTCCTCTAGCCCAGTGTAGAAGGCCTGAACGAGCTGCCACAGTGGAACCTCATGATGGGGGCAATCGTGAAGTAGCTTTTGGAACCTCTCCCATGCCTCGTGGAAGGGTTCATTCTCTTTCTGGGCAAATGACGTGATGCACCTTCTCATGTAGGATAACTTGGTGATGGGGAAGAACTTCTTGAGAAACTCGTTCTTCACGTCAGTCCACGAGACCAACTCTGGCCTGGAAACGTACCACTCCTTAGCTTTCTCCTTGAGAGAGAAAGGAAAGAGCATCCTCCTAATTGAGTCGTCGATGGCGGCTGGAGTGCGGAAGGTAGATCACGTTTCAAGGAATGTGTCTATGTGGTGGTAGGGATTCTCATTCTCCATTCCGTAGTATGTGGGGAGAAGTCCCAAGAGTGTCGGCGGGATGGAGAACTTCTGACCGGGCATTTGGTCAACCAGTGTGGCTATGGGGGAGTTGTAGTTCCCCGGCGTGAAGTACTCATGAAGCGGGCGATGTGGCGGTGGAGGTGGAACACCCGGTGGCGGGTTGTTCTCAGCCATCTCGGCCTCTCTGTGTAGGTTGCGGCGAGCTTGACGCCTTCTTCTCCCAATCTCAGGGTCGTAAACCACCAAGTCGGTTTAAGTCGAATGCGTGCTACGCATGCACAGCTGTCACCTGCACATGTCACAAACAAACAACAAGGAGCCAAGTTAGCGAACCAATATGCAAGAGTAACACAAAGAATAAATAATAGCAATGGTGAGGGAAAAAGGAAAGGCTAAGCTACACTATCTAACTAGGCCGAGTGCCACTATCCTCGGCAACGGCGCCAGAAAGCTTGGTGCGTCCCCGCTAGTGGTGCTTTTACTCCCCATGAGGTTGGAGCGCACGGGATGTGGGATCTTATGCTTTTGAAAATTTGTAAGACCTACACTAACTACCTACGTCTACTAAGACACTACGCCCGCAAGCGCATGGGGTCGTGTCGTAGTATAGGCGATGCGGCAAGTACATGGCCGATCCACGGAGATAGAGGGGGCACTAGAGTTAGATGGTGTGGGATACATTCCTATTGCGAAGAGTAAGGTTTTTAGGGTTTAAAAGGTTGATTGGTTGTTGATTAAGCTAAGTGAGCAAGTAGGAAAAACAACAATTGAAACCAAGTTATCAAAAGGCTAAATTAGCAATCTAAGTCAACAAGCTATCTAAACAAGAGCAAGAACAAACTAACACTAGACTAAGAAAGCAACTAGCAATTGAGAGACTAAGTTAACCACTAATCAAGATCAAAGACCTAAATTAACACTTAGCTAGCGAAACTAGGCAATCAACTAAGTTAACTAAAGCAATTGAACTACACTAGCATTAACAAGAAAACAGATCAATTAAGGTTTTAAGCAATTAGATGAAGGAGGTGGGCCATTTGGGAATGTGACCTTGACATTAATTGGGGGATGTCACCATAATAAGAAATTAGCATATTTCATTCTAGACTACCAAACCAAACAACAAGGTGGGTGCTATGAGGATGTACCCTATGCTACTAGTTGGAGAACTAGGGCTAGGTGTAATTCTCATAGGACTTACCAAGTCTAGGTCTCTAGGATAAGTGGTATTAGTTAATTGAGGAGCAAGGGTAAGGATGGGAGTAGAGATGAGGATATTTGACCTCATGCCACTAGCCACCTCATCCTTTAGGAAATCCTAGGCAATTGCACTAATCACACTTATACTAGTCACTTAGAACTCACATTTGCATGTAGGAAGAAGGTGATTATGTAGGAAGATTGGGGGCTAGTTAGGGATCCGAATTAAGGACGTAGGAGCCAATCCTATGATAGCTACATAGAAACCAAAACATCCTAGAGGCAAATGTCTTCAAACACCACAAGGCAAGAAATTAATGTAATTAAACAACAATCACATGCACAAGTAATGGGAAATGAGATACAAGCAAAGACAATCATCATAGAAGTGAAATATGTTCATTACAAATTATATTCCCCCAACAAGGTATCAAAGTCACATTTTTTCCCCAAACAGCCCACCAAAGGGGGGGCTTAGCTAATAGATGATCAAAATAGAAACAAAGGAGAAGGGAAAGAGAGTAGGAAACACCATGGATGCTTGATGAAGCTTGACTTCTTCACCTCCTTGCTGCCAGCCACGAGCCTCCTCCTCCAATGGTGCCCAAGAGCATGGAAATAGGGGAATGGATGGATACAAACCTAGAGAAACTAGGTTTCTATGGTGGAAATGAGTGGAAAGTGGGTGGAAATGGGATTAAATGCAAGGAAAGTAGGTGGATGGGAGTAATGGATGCAAGGAGTAGTGAGGGAGTAGCTGGGTAGAGGCTAGGGGGTGATCTCTCTCGAGCCCTAGAAGCAACTAGTGCTTATATGGGAGCTAGGGCTAAGTGGGGGTATAATAGGAAAAGTAGTGAAAAAGTGTGTAGGGTCGGTGATCACCACGGTCGTGGTGGGTATGCCACGGCCGTGGTGAGGGTAGTGGGGAACGGTCGTGGGGGGGGGGGTGAATACAGTCGTGGTGTGAAATAAGTGGTGAAAAAGTGAAGTATGGTGGTGGCCACGACCATGGAGGAGTGCCACGGTCATGGTGGGTCACATGCACCGTGGTCGTGTGGCTTAACACGACCGTTTTAGAGGAGGTGGAGGTGACCGTGGGAGGGGCCACAGTCGTCTTGATCGTCTTCAGCCACGGTCGTGGTGACTTGGCCACGATCATGGCGTTCTGGGCAAAAACCCTGTTAGCAACTGACTTCTTGATCAATAAACGCACGACCATGGGAGGAGCCCATGACCGTTTTCTCTTCTCAAGGCCACGACCGTGTCGATGGCTATGGTCGTGGTGTCTTCACTGGCCACGGTCGTGGCTAGGAGGCCACTGTCGTGGGACTCTGTGGAATTTCCCTGTTGAAACTGTTGGATCTTGGCAATAAACGCACGACCGTGGCATTATGACCACGGCCGTAGTGAGGCTTGCATGACTTGGTTTCACTTCTGAATTTGTCATTTTCGGATGTCTTTGCTTGGGGATGATTCTTGGCCACTGGAGGTAGGTTGAGGGAGACTTTGGGGCCTTCTTTGGGTCCCTTCTTGAGTGGGGGAACCCTAGAACTCCCTCTCTCTCTCTCTCTTCCATCTAAGCATGGTCCAAGTACCTAAAAAACAGTGCAAAGAACATCCACAAGAATATTTGCAATGATAATCATATTGGGGAAATAGACTTGTAATCTAACATGTTTAGATGCAACTTAAGTACAAAATGGCACAAGATGGAGCCCTAAAATAGGGTTGCATCATCAGGTTTATTGTATTGTGCCTTGGGTGGAATTCAGCCTGAAATGTCTTGCGAGACACCCGTCTAGCTTGGCCAGATGACCATTTTAGGTGGTGTGAGTCACCCATCTCAAATGCACCAAATGGCCATATCAGGGTGAGCAATTTGATTACATCAAGGATTGGTGCTGATATCAAGTTGAATGCTAATTGGAATTGAATTACCAAAATATGTGCAAAATTGGAAAATGCCAGACAACCATTTCTCTTAGAGAAACGATTGTCTCACTAGGTGAGAAGACCTTTTCGGTGAACCGTAGTTTGCAAAAAATCAAGATTTTTTGTGAAAATTTGAAATCTTCCAGTCCTTTCCACTCATGCTTTAGTCTCGTATTGGCTGGGGACTGGAAACCCTCACACTAACCCCTCCTATATATAGAGGGGTATTGGGGATTTCCCACAACACAAATAATTGAGAATCAGTTGCTCTGACAACTGTGGTCCTCTCTGGTTGTGGTAACCACGAGAGCCCAGGAAAGTTCTACCCGACTAGGGAGGGATAGCCAAGGGAGAGAAGCAACTGAGGATCATTGTTGTGGGAGAGCATGTTGGTGACTAGTACACCAATGAGAGGGACAACTCCTTCCTGTCCATTCTAGTAGAATGACATGAGTTATAGTTGGTCTGTGTGGACTACTCTAGAGGTAGGATTCCTTTGGATGCTGCTAGGAGGGCAACATCAACTCGTAGTATGTCGTGAGATCTGAGGATCTGCTGTAGTAGGTGGCTGAGTCTACTATCCATGAAGGAGTAGTCAAATGAGTCCCAGTCGACTAGGAGCTGCACAACCACCATCAAAGACAAAGTCCACATCTACATTAAATAGAATTGTCACTGGACTTGCTCAAGGATTAGGTAAATCTTCATGAAACCACCCATCCCATTGCATAGTTATTGAGTCGATCTGTTGATTTATAGGAAATATGTCAGTAAAATATTTGTTTCTGCCACCAATATGAAGTCATGTTTCCCCACAGTGGTATTAGATCCACATCAATTAATTATTATTTGGGATATTCTATATGATCGGATTTTGGTTTTATCATGTTCATTTATTGCATGTGATGTGAATATTTAAACTAGTTGGCGTACACGTCTATATAATAACAACATAAAGAACCCAAATATATATATATATATATATAAGTGGTGGGGGCTCTTTTTGGTCTCATTTTCTTTCGGTATGACAGGACAAAGAAATAGGAAGGGATGGTTCTTTCATTGTATTTTATAGAAGTGATACTAGAAAAAGAAAGACTCTCTCTATGACTTCATCACGACGAAGAGAATCGTTGGTTTGACCGATGAACTACGCTACCACTACACCTACTCCTCTTACAGCAAAGGGGAAGAAGAAGCTGAAACAGCCGTATCCTAACCAGATTCGGAAACAAAAACAACTGAGAATCTTCCTGCTCCTAAACCAGCAAACTAAGGAAACCAAGCATAAGAAAATTTTTGGCGTTATTAGTAACTCATTCCCATGCCTTCATATATATATATATATATATATATATATATATATATGTGTGTGTGTGTGTGTGTGTGTGTGTGTGTGAGTGTGTGTGTGTATGTGATATGATATATATGCAATTTACATGATTTGCCATAAAGTTAGTTTTGATGTTGGATGTGAAGCATGGTTATGGTCAAAACCCCACAACTGTGTGTGCATGGTTGTGGTTATTTATTCCTGTTGTTAATCGGTCTACATATCGAGTTTTCTCTCCTTTCCAAATGAAAATTAATGCTCTTCTTCCTATGTCTCCATGAATGTAACTTGTGGTTTTCCACATATGCAATGTATTTAAGAAATAGGATAGTTTTAATTTATATTTTAACATGAGATGACGATTTGAACAAAGACGAAACGAGCGGCTTGTGAGACGACCTGATCAACTGGAGCACCAAGGAGACCAAAAGATAGGAGGATGAATCAATTGACTGGTAGCCCAACTGACCGGCTGGAGGTGTCCATACGCTACTTGGACATGAGAACCAGATGACTATTTCAAGAGCCCAACCAAGTGACCAGGACGTGAGCAGACCGGTTCAAGAATTGAACCAATCAATCTGGATTGGTTTGAGCATAGATCTTCACCAACAATAGGTTGCATATGATGTGGACCATAGGTGGTAGTAATTTGTTGTGGATCTAAGGAATTACATTAGTATAGCCATAACCATCACTTGTATGTTTTATTTATTATAAGTTCTCATTTGTGGGTATAGATTGTATATGATACATACTATATATGTGGTCATTGGATGAAGTATATGTATTTATACAATCACCCTCAATTAAATAATAAGTCTTAAATGCTTTACATAAGCAACACACATGAAAAGCTTTATCGACTAAGCGTGGGCACGCCCTAGCGTGGTCTGCCGTCTATCTTGTGGAACTGTGATGGTAGATATGTGGGTTTGCCCTAGCAGGGGGCATATTTATCAAATTGGCTAATGGGTCATTCTTAACTAGCTGATCTTAATTGGAATAAGCACCTAGATGCATATAGATGATAAATGTCAAGGAGTTGCACATATCATCTATCCAAGAGTTGCATATGATGCAATTGGCAAAAGTTGCCTACCTAATAGAATCAAGTTGTGGGTGACAGCCCTAGCTGGCTCATGATTTGATAAAATTAGGATCTTGGCCCACTAGAATAGTGGATGCTATAATATTCTGAATTGATATGGATGGCTATCAATTCGAATAAAATAGTGGGAGAGATAATAATTAAAGACTTAATTAATATCATCAAAAATTATCAAATCAAACCAAATAAAAAATGTTTTGAAAAGGTTATAATATTGCTTTGTAGAATCAAATGTCAAACACAAAACACGTTCAATTTGTGATTAGTACTTAAGAATGACAAAATGGGATAAAGTTCCATAATTGATTAAGAACTTTGAGAAATGTTCTAATCAATGAGCGAACGCTCTATGTCCTTGGTGGACCAATGTTAGAGGAACCTGCTCCAGATGCGCCTAAGGCTAGACAGATTCTTATTTGAAGCATGCCAATGATGTCGTAGACATTTGAATACCTAATGCACTATTGTATAAACAATGATTTGCATGAAAAAAATAAAAATCATGGACATTTTCGAGATGGTAACACATCTTAAGAATCATGTAAAGTAAAGAAGGTATAATTTCTTCAAAGCGCTAATTGAATTCAAGCTAACAAAGGGAGGTCCAATAGAATCCATGTGCTCAATATGATTGTACATGTGGAATGACTGGGATTTCTCTTACTTCAAGAGTTGACCATGAATATGATTATGCAAATGTTGCGTGAATCATATAGTCAATTTATCAAATGCTTGGTTTGTTGATGCCAAAGCAAGGAAGAAGAAGGACAAATACATGATGATGATCTGTGGAAGTGAGTCCTAGGGAAAATGCAAGGCCAAGAAGTTGTCTGAGGCTGAGCATAAGTCCAACCCTTCTACACTCAAGTTATGGAGAAGGGTAAGTGTAAAAGGAATTTATCCTTTTACTTAAAGGATAAAGAAATAAAGTGACACCATTGTCACATGTCTGGACATTGCAAAGAACTATCCTCTTTATAAATGATCTCAGGAAGATAGATATAGAGATCGCTACTTCAGGACCTAAGAAGAAGTAATCTAGAACTATGCGGAGCTAAGGTTGCTGATTCAACAATTGGAATTTGTCCGTCGTACACACATAATAGAATTAGTGAATTGCTATTATGTACTTCCCATTGATGAAAACATTATATGTTTTGTATGATAAGAACATTATGTTTCATCTTTTATGGCAATGCCCTATGTCTCAAAAACTATAGTTGATAGTTGAAAAGACAAATGTGCATGACACATATACTGAATGACTTGATGACTCAAACATTGAATGCATATAGCATTATCGTTTATAGAACATAAATGAGAAATACATTTCTAGAATCATATGATGGTTATTTAGACTCTTTTGATTATTGAACCAATAGAGACATGCATGTATTATTTATTGGGCAATATGAAAAAAGAATCTTCAATAGTTGTAGTGGGAGATTGGTGATTCCATTAGGACTAGTACATAGTGATGTAGATAGACCTTTTAGAAAGAATGCTAAAGGTAGTTACAAGTACCTCATCATATTTACTGATGCAATTAGTAGATATTGATATTTGTATTTAATGAAATACAAGTTTGGATCTCTTGAAGTGTTCGAGGAGATCATAAATGAAGTACATAACTAAATTAGTAAAAGTATTAAGATACATTGATGTGATCAATGTTGAAATATTTTAAACCAAGAGTTTGAGGACCTTTTAGAGAGATCGTGATAGTGTATCACATTAAACTCCGCTTAAAACATACTAATGTGTAAGAAAGAAGGAATCACACCTTGTTAATTCATGGTGCGATTATTAACAAAATCTAGCTGATCTTACAATTTCTTTGGGCACATGCTTAACACTAATACAATATACCATCTAAAATGGTTCAAAAGACACCATATGAGATATGTCATGGGAGGTGTCCCGATGTATTTTTTATAGTGATTAGGATTGAAATCTTGTATAAGAAAATAATTTCTTAAAAGGATTTATCCACAAATCACATGAATGTTATCTTGTTCAATATTACTTATATTCCAACCTGACAACAAAGTGTTTGTTGCTAGGGTGGCATAATTCCTAAAATAAAAATTAGTTCTAAAGGAATAAGTGGGAGTAAAAGTAGAACTTGAAATGTTCGATACGAATAAGAAAACATAGAACCTAAAGAGGTGCAATAGGAACAAGGAGAATCGCAGGTTGTTGTGGAATCTCAAGTTTCTTATGTAACACATATAACTCATAGTTCTAGTAGAACATTCCTAGAGTTTGAAACATTATAACTTAATAAGGTAGTAAGTTGATCATAGTGATGAGTCAACAACCTACCTAGAAATTATTGAGGGACTAGAATCTAAGAAATGGCTTGAGGCCATAAGATCAATGATAAACTCCATGTACACCACCAAGGTATGACTTTACTGGATCCACCTAAAGGGATAAACCCCATTGGGTGCACTTGGGTTTTGTAAGAAGACCAACATGGAAAGGTAAATTGCTTGCAAAAAGTTTCAAACTAGATTAAAGTGTTGAACATGATGAAGTCTTTTCACCAGTTACCATGGTTAAATTCATCTATATCATGCTTTCTATTGCATCTTATTATGACTGTGAGATTTGGCATATGAATGTTAAAACCACATTCCTTAATTGGAATAATTAAGAGAATGTGTATGTGAAACTTCCTAAAGGTTTTACAAATCCATTAATGCAAATAAAGTCTATAAGTTACAAAGGTCAATCCATGGATGAATCAAGCATCTCAGAGATGGAATCTTCGATTTGACAAGACACTCAAAGGGTTTGACTTGAGTCAGAATGAAGATGGAATCTATGATTACAAAAGATTTAGTGAGAGCATAGTTTTTATATTTCACATAATGATGGAGAATAACATCTTTATCATGCATATGTTAAAACCTGGTAAGGAAAGTAACTCCTATATGAAGGGTTTAGGCAAAGCATCCTATGAGATAGGGATTGATTTCTATAGAGATCGATTTGAAAAGCTTCGTGACCTAAGTAATAGCACATACATTGATACGATGTTGAAGGGTTCAGCATGCAAGACTCCATGAGAGAAAATGTGTCCATGATCCATGGAGTTAGTCTCTCAGGAGCCAAGTGTCCTAATTCTTATGAAGAATAGGAACACATAGATAGATGCCATATGCATTCACAATTGGATCTGTCTTGAATGCAATGCTATGTACATATCTCGTATGTATTCGACATGATGAGAAGATATCTCGTTATCTCGTATGTATTGGACATGACGAGAGGATATCCAGTCATCTCATATGTATTTACATGATGAGAGGACATATACCTACCTAGAAATCTTGTATGCATTAAACATAACAAGAGGGTATATGTTAGATTCATGTGAGAGTCACTAAACCACCATAAAGAACATCCTTAGGTGCTAGTGAAGTGCTTAAAATATTGGTTCCTTGGTTATGGTAATAACGAAGAGTTGGATGTAAAGGGTTACACCAATGCAAGCTTCCAAACTAACAAAATTATCACAATTTAAATTTATGTTTGACATCAAATGAGAACTATAAGCTAGAAAGGATTATGAGCTAATGATAGTTTTTCAAATCTACAAAAGAAGCTGAGTATCTCTGTGTATAAGAACAAAAGAGAATATTGTATCGATCAAGAAGTTCATATGGATGAACTTGTTTGAGATTCCAACTGTTGATGACATAGTAGAAATACTAATATTGGGAATCTCGGATAGCATACTAAGACACTTCCATCTCATAAGAGTAGTCATACAATGAAGATAAGTGAAAATTGCAAAATATTAACTGAAAACAAACATTGCTAAACCGTTGTTATAACACTTGTGCAACAGAAGCATGATGGTCATGTAATGTCACTCAGGATGAGATATGTGGGTGATTGACTCTAAGTGCAAGTGGGAGTTTGTTGCTATGCATGCCTAGGTAGCCAATCATATGATGATTGGGATGTGGCAGTAGATACCTGATTTGATAATAATAAAGGTAAGCTTCCAATTTATCTTGTATATTCAGTTATCAGATAATGGAAAACATAATAAATGTTTAGAGAATTATAATACTCAATGACATATGTCTTTAGGTTGAGGACCTGGATAATGAGATCATACAGATGTAAAGAGTATATACATTCTTATTATGTCCCTGATCGGTTGTTATTGTGGAAGATAGATAGACAACAATAACACATAAGATCAGAGTGTGAGTTGGTTGATGACAGAGTCTCATTAGTCATGATATGGCAATATCAAACCAAGCACACAGATACAGGTTAGAGAATAGTGTATCAGACATACCCATTGTGAGACTAACACATGGAAGCCATCGTCATGGAAGTCATATTCATCTCTCACAGTGATGGTGGTGGTTGTGGTTCTTAGACCTGAAATCACTGCACTCATCACATGTCATTGGGTACACTTTGACATCATCAAATGCAGTCCTAAAACATGGGTTGTTATAATGGTGATGATTGGGTGACTTTGACACATAGGGACAGATTGTGAGTGATAGAGATGGGACTTTTCCATCCTATAGGAGTATGATATCTAAGGCCTTTTGATTAGAGAGATAGAGAAAAGTATGGACATACACATGTGAGTCAATATGTGATATTGAGCTTACATATATCTCATGCAGTCTACTTTGGTTCAAGGAACAAGATTGAATAATAATGAGGATGACTATTCCATGCCTCTAGTTCAATTTGGATATTAGTGACAAAGAAACTATACAAACAATGTAAAACCTTACACAAATTGTTGTTTGAAGTTGCTCCCCAACTTTCTATTCACTTGTGTAGCAATGATGTATGACTAGGCACCTCTCATTGCTTGTGATGTCATAAGCTAGTTATGGACATTCACTGCCAACGTGATATGGGACCTATAGGATCACACACATAGGAACGCATCTAGAAGAGGATTTTGATCTTGAATGATGATAGAAATGATTAATAAAGTGTATATGTATTTCAATTCATGCAACGGATCAGATGACTAGATTGCCAAATGATCAGTTCAAGTGTTGAGACAACTGTTTGGAGTGTCAGGCTGATTGTATTGTGCATTCGGTGGAAATAAATCTAAAATAACCTACGAGACGTCCCTTTGGCTTGGCCAGACGACCGTCTTAGGTGGTATGAGATGCCCATCTCACATGCACCAAATGGCTGTCTCAAGGGGTGTAATTTGATTGCATCAAGTATTAGTATGTATGTCAAGTTGAGTATTAATTATAATAGAATTACCAACATATGTGCAAAATTGGAAAATGCCAGACGACCGTTTCACTTAGAGAAATGACAGTCTCGCATGCGAGATGACCGTCTCACTGGGCGAGATGATCATTTTATCACATGCAAGATGCAAAACTTCCAGAATTGTTGTGAAAATTTGAGATCTTCTAGTCCTTTCCACTCTTGCTTTAGTCCCATATTGGCTAGGGACTGGGAACCTTGACCCTAACCCCTCCTATTTAGAGAGGGGTACTGGGGGCTTCCCAGAACACAACTACAACATAGACTATTGAAAATCAGTTGCTCTAACAATTGTTGTCCTCTCTGGTTGTGGTAACCATGAGAGCCTAGGAAAGTCCTATCTGACTAGGGAGGAATAGCCAAGGGAGAGAAACAACTGAGGATCATAGTTATGGGAGACCATGTTGGTGAGTAGTACACCAATGGGAGAGACAACTCCTTCCTACCCGTTCTAGCATGATGACAGGAGTTCTAGTTGGTGTGTTTGGACTACTCTAGAGGCATGAGTCCTTTAGTTGCTGCTAGGAGGGCAACATCAACTCACAGTCTGTGGTGAGATCTGAGGAGCCGTTGTAGTAGGTGTCTGAGTCTGCTATCAATGGAGGAGCAGTCAGACGAGTCAATGTGACTAGGATCTATAGAACCACCATCTAAGATAGAGTGTGCTTCTACATCAGTGAGGATTGTCGAAGGACTTGCTCTAGGACCAGGTATATCTTGATGAAACCATCCTTCCCATTGTACAGTTATTGACGTGATCTGCTAGTTAATGGGAAAATGTCAGTAAAAAAAATTCCACTTCCTATCTGATGTCATATTTCCCTACACATAGGTCATCACACCTTCACCCTAGAGTTTCTTTAAGTCAACAATCCAAGTTTCAAGATAAATATAAATATCATTTCCAAGTTGTTTAGGGCCCGATATCAACAACGACATCATAACATAGTTATTTTCCATACACAACCAAGGAGAAAGATTGTATATAACAAGCATAATAGGCCAAGTGCTATGTTGACTACTCAATGTGCCGTATGGATTCATCCCATCGATTCAAAGGCCAAGTCTTAGATTGTTGACTTCTTCACCAAATTTAGGGTACAATAAATCCATCTTCTTCCACTGTAGAGAATCAGACACATGTCATAGGATCCCATCATTGTTTTCCTTAACCTCTGCATGCCACCTTAAATTATCTACATCCATCATATTTTCAAATAACTGTTGAAGCTATGGTATTATAGGTAGATATCACATCAACATGGCAAGAGAGCCAGTTTTGGACTTCCCTGAAGTCGTCATTTTATACCTGGACACCCCACATTTTGGATAATATTTCAAATCAACATAGTCCTTTTGAAATAGCACACAATCATTGAGGCATGCATGTATCTTCTTATCCTTCATTCCCATTGGGCATAACATTTTCTTTAATTCATATGTGGAGATTGGAAGCTCATTGCCTTTGGGAAGAATTTCTTTCAACTAAGACAAAAATGACGTGAAGCTTTTATAGATCCATCTATTGTTAGCCTTCAGATTATACAATTCCAACACAGTTCTTAGCTTTGTAAACTTAGTACAACCTATGTATAATGGTCTCTCAAAATCATGAACAAAGTTCCTAAATTAGGGAGGTGGATCGGTGTGCTTTAGCATCACATCAACAATGTCTATCAGATTTGGTTTGTTGGAATCGACATCATCAACGGCAATTTCTTCTTCAAACCAAGTACTACTATCAATATCTACTAATCTCGATTTTGGAAACTCTCCATGCCAGTACCATTATTTATAGCCCTGTACAATCTCGTTACACGTGACATATCTTTTGATTTCGTTACCAATGTTGACTTTCAATTTGTTACCACAATGCCTACATGGACAATAGAACCTATCTCCAAGTTGTTTCATATGTTCCTCCGCAAACCTTATAAATTGATCAAGACCAGTAATAAATTGTGGGGTGCAGTGATTTGGAATGGCATCCGTGATCTATCCATTCTGTGATCAAAGATAAAACAAGTATTAGGGTTTAGGGTTTACAGATTAGGTTAAGGATTTATAGATGGATTAGGATTTATTGTTTTAGATTAATTCAAGGATAATGGTTTATGGAATAGGTTTTAGGTTTTTAAGATTAGGGTTTAGGGTTCAGTATTGAATGTGTGTACCACCTATCCCATTCTTGAACACCTAATCTCACTTGTAAGTTTATAATGTGTATTCAGTTTTCAAGAAAATTTTGACAACATTTCCCCATAGTTCTCCAAGTACACAAATGTAGATGGGCAAATGTCCACCAACATATGTACTTATAGAAAAATGGGAAAGTGATGTGGAAACATCTTGATAACCTAATATACATTATACACTTACATCCTAAGTGAGATTAAGTGTTCAAGAACAGTCCCAAACTAGGGACTATCCAAGATTTACTCCTAATGTGTAAATCTCAGATAGATTTTGAGGCCAACAAAATACATTTATGTTGTCATTCTTGTACCTGTGATCCTATTTTCATTGTTCATATCCTTGGTTTTATGATAAATCATTTAATTCAATTCATTATTCCATTTGGGTTAGTTCATACATGAATCATCAACCCTAATTAATGACTAATACTAATCAACTACACAATCTTGAAAAGCAATAATTGAACAAAGTTAAATAAATCACTAACTAGAGAGAAAGAAAGCAATAATAATTAAGTAATATAACAAGTAAATCACCCTTAACAATATTAATTGATTAAGTCAGGTCGAAATATTATTTGATTCAAATGTGTTGCATCACATTTATGCATTGAGTGTTATCTAGAAAAAATCTAGCAAAAGCGATGACGATTTTTATGCCAAATAGAAACTCAAATATACTAAATTAAGGATTACAGTGAGGTTTGATGTCAAATAAGAGTAAGATTACAACACATAAATGTTCATTAGAGTCCAAACAACACATAAATGTCCAAACAGTAGTAGCACAACTAAAAAAACCAAAATGTTCTTACCATTAGAAGTCTAGAGATGACAGTAGTGAGTGAAGGATGGAGAAAGAGCACCTGACGAGATGATAGTGGTGGCGAGCTCAGCAGTAGCAGTAGCGGTGCCATCCAGTAGCAGCAGCAACGGAGGTGAACTCATCAGAAGCAGTAGAAGTGGCAGAGGTAGTGGCGGGGACCGCAAACCTACAGATGTAGCAGTGAGTTCAGCAGCAACAATGGTGATGGCATCCAGCAACATCAGCGACGGAGGCGGCTGTGGCGGCAGAGCAGCAACAACAACAGTGGTGGTGGTGACGACAACAGTGGTAGGGAATGAAAATCGCTAGAGAGAAGCAAGTCACTTGTGATGAAATAGAGAATGGGGAAAAAGTCTATATCATGCACGTGGGGGCTATTAAGTTACCCATACTCACTGGTTCAAACAAAAAAATTGATGATTAACTCCTAAACTAAACAAAAAATAGACACCGATTTGTGGTCATATTTGTCAATTATGTCTATAGAAACTGATGGATAACCACACATCAAAACAAAAAATGGCTCTTGAGTTAGGGATATAGTTGTCAGTTTAGTAATAAAAACCAACGACTAAGAAGCAATTGGTTGGAGAAATAATTTCGTGGGGACATGGTGCGAGAGCACCTAGTTGTCGATTTCTTCTAGGAAACTGACGACTTAGACCCAACTCCAAATAAAAATTGTGACTCACCAAGGGGTCTAAATCATTGCTTGTTTGGTAGAACCGATGACTAATGGCAGATAACTTTTTCCATAGGGACAGGGCGTGGACATTTTGTCGTCGGTTGTTTCAAAACCGACGCGTGACTAAAAATTTTGGAGACAATATTTTTCCCTAAAAATTTATATTTTGCGTGCAATTTTAGACGTTGGTTTCCCTAAATAGAAATTGATGTTACAGTTAAAGTGATACCCATGTCTTTTCTAAATCAGAAAGACTTTAGATATGGTGACGGTTTGCATGAGTAGCTGACGTTGTTAGTAGATTGGTGTCTTTTTTTTAGAACTGACATCACCAAAAGTGACAGTAAATGTCAGATTTGTATAAGTGGTTCATATAGCTCAGCAAAAGGTTTTTGATCTCTACAACATTGTGGCATGCCTAAAGTAAGCATCCATTTCAAACTTTGATGCGTATGGAGAAAATTTTGCAATTTGTCAAAACATTTTTTTTCATTTTATTAATACATAATTTGACGATGTTTAATTAGGTATTTAATTAATTATTAGTCCCACTATTTTCTTCAAATTTATAGCCCTCACTACCAACTCGGAAGATTGCAATGTACAATCTTCTGCTGATCCAAGATCCAAAATGATTAAGTCAATTCCCAACTAACGTTGGTTCTCATGAACATTTATTAAGGTAGGAAACATTTGCCAATTGCATCTGATCCAATTCTTGGGTTGATGGTATGCACAACTCTTGTCCATAGACCATCTCTATGCTTTTAGGCACTTAATCCTATTAAGGTCACCTAGTTGAGCCTTACTCATAAGCCAACACGATAGAATATGCACCATGTTAGGGAAGACCCCACATATCTACCATCACACTTTCACGAGATACACGACGCACCATGCTATGGTATTCCCATGCTTGGTTGATCAATCTTTTCATGTGTACTACTTACGGAAAGCATCTTAGACTTAATATTTATTGAATGATTTTGTATTTAGAAATACATATACATATCCAATCACCACATACTTATAGTATGAATCATATACATGTTATACCCCACAAATGAAAACATGCAAATAAACACAAGCAATGGGTATGGCCATATCTAGTGTAATTCCATGGAGCCACAAGGAATTACTACCACCTAAGGCCACATCATATGTAGAAACTTGTTTTTGGTGAAGATCTATTCTGGAACCAATCCAAGTCAATCTATTAAACTCATGATTTGATCGGTTTGCCTTCTATTTGGTTGGTTGGTTTCTCATAATGGTCGTTTGGTCTCTAGTCCAAGTGACTTTTGGATGCCTCTAGTTGCTTGTTTGGGCCACCAACTAATCAGTTTAGCTTCTCCTATCGTCTGGCCTCCTCAGTCCTCCATCCAATCCGTTCATCTTCTGAAATGGGTGGTTTGTCTGGTGCTGAGTGTCTTCTTTGTTATAACAATAACTAAAACTATCCTAATCCTATTTAACATATTACATGGTAAGAAGGGAAACCGTGAGTTACATTAAAGGGAAGCATAATAAGGAGAGAATTAACACTATTACATATGAAAGAGAAGGAAGAGGCTCGGTATACAAATTGAAAAAAATAGGAATAACAACCATCCAACCACACACAAATATCTAGGGTTTATTGTCCATATCTACGGTAAACATCCACCATTAAAATTGATTTTAGGGTGACACATGTAAATTGCATATGTATCATATCATTTATATATATTAGTTGGGATCGTATGTGATATTTAGTCGGATATGTGCATTAATCATTTTAAGTATTCACATTGTATGTAAAAAATAAATGAAGAAATCTAAATTGACATATCATTCAAATCCCAAAGCATAGTATATTGGTGTGGCTCTGATACCACTTTAGGGAAATATGGTCCCAATTAGGTAGAGGAATTTTTTTTTAACTTGCCATATTCCCCTTAACCAGTAGATTATGTCAACAACTATGCAATGGGAAGGATGGTTGTAAGATTATACTTGGTCGTGGAGCATGTCCAGTGATAATCCCTTGATTTAGCGTAAACCTTTTTTCATGTTGCACCTAGACAAAGTCGACAACGGCTTCTTGGATGATCACCATGGATGAAAGTTGATTTTATCCTCCAAGCGGTAGGAAACAACCTCCTCACCTTTATAGTAGTCCACACAAACCATTAGAAACTATTGTCATTCTAGATGAACGGACAAGAAGGAGTTGTCCCTTCTATTCAGCGTGCTAGCACCAACTTTCTCTCCCAATTGTCTCTCCATTGCTATCCCTCTCATTAATGGGTAGGACTTTCTCGGGCTCTCTCAGTTACCACAACCGGAGAGGCCAATAATTATTAGAGCTTATTGTTGTGTCACTGGAAGGCCCCCCAATACAAAGGGCCCCCAATACCCTCTTTTTATAGGAGGGCCAGGGTCAGGGCTTCCAGCCTATGAGGGATTTGAAGAGACAAAATTTCATGAATTTTCCAAAACATGCAAATGTTGAACCAATAAGCTCAAAAGTGAACCATTAGGCTCACACATGAGAATATCGGATCAAAACTTGAACCAGTCACACATGAGAAGATCGGTTCAACACTTGAACAGATTGTTTAACTATATTTCCTATTCATATTTCTATTGGCAATTAATGTTCGATTGCACAACATTATGTCGGCATCAGTCATTGATGCAATCAAATTGATCCACCAATCAGTCGGTTCACACACCTGAGTTGATCGGTTCACTTGCTAAACTGGTAATCTCATGGTCCTGATTGCTAATGTTGGGTCAAATTGACCTGACACTTGAATCGATAGGTTCAACACTTGAACTGGTTGGTTCATAGTACATTCAGACAACTTTCATTCTTTTTTTTTAATTGAATACCAAAACTCTTTAGTAACCAAGTTAAACATCATTCATGAATAAACTCCTACTCTAAGTGTATCATATGTGTGTGACCTTATAGGTTCCAAGTTATGTTGGAAGTGAATGTCCATAACGAATTTATGAAATCACAAGCAATGAGTGGTATCTAGCAAGATATCATTGCTACCCAACTAATTGGATACTTGGAGAACAACTTCAACCTACAATATGTGATCAGTATTATAGTGATTGTACAGTTCCTTTCATCTCTAATATCCAGATTCAACTTTAGGCATTGAAGTGTCATCCTCTTCAATATTCAATCCATGTTCCTTGAACTAGATCAAATTGTTTGAGTCATGTGTAAGCTCAATATCACATATTGACTCACACCATCATGTACATGCATTTCTCAATCACACTTATCAAGTGTCTGGGATATCACACTCCAGTAGAAGGGACAAATCCCATATACATCAATCACAATCATCCCCATGTGTCACAATGCACCCAAACACCACCTTTATGAAAACTTTATTCAAGGTCACAATGGATGATGTTAAAGTTCATTGAAAGACATGTCATGAGTGTAGTGACATTAGGTCTAAGAACCACAATCACAACAATCACTATGGGAGTTGTTTCTGGCTATCATTCAATGGTTCTAAGTAACAATCTCAGGGTTGGTCTGACTGGTACACTGTTCCCTAACAAGTACCTATGTGTTTGGTTTGATATCACATGTCATGACTAATGAGATTCTATCATCAACCAACACACACTCTAGTCTTAAGTGTTATTCATGTCTATCGGTCTTCCAAAATAGCATTCGACTAGGGACATAACAAGAATGCATATACTTTTAACATCTATATGATCTCATTTTTCAGGCGCTCAACCCAAAGACATACGTCATTGAGTAATATCATTCTTTATACATTTATCATGCTACATCATTACCTCATTACTTAATAGAAAATATATTGGATGATTCCCTCTAATCAAATTTTTTACAAGATATGTGATTACAATCATCATACGATTGGCTATCTGGGCATACATACCAACATTTAATTCACTCAGATCATCCATTTCCCGTAGTTCGTCTATTTCTATACAAAATGTATCTTTTTCTGGATTTTTGGCTGATATTAAAATCAAGGGAGTTTCACAAATAAGGATTTATGTGTCGGGCTGGATGACAAAGGGTAAACATTTGAACTTAGGAGCACTTTTGATTGATCATCTGAGGATAGTCACATTCAAGAGCAAGAATCCATTCATCATGGGAGGGATTACGACATCAATTTCCATTGCCCTAGGTCATGATGTTTCTAGATATACCAAAGAAGAAAGGGGGGGGGGGGGGTTGGTGGACATGTAGTATCTAGTCCGTTCATCTAGGATAGTAGATGTTGATCAGAAGCTCATATATCTGCTCAGCCCCCATACCCACATTGCACCTCTCTTAGATGAATATGGAACCACTCCAAAACTTAAAGTCTATTTTCTATAAGAATGTTTACATAAATTGTCCAATCAAATATACTAAATAAAATATTTATTTTTAGGTTCTATGAGTATTGAATTGCCTTTATCATCACCAAAATATATATCTTATAGATAATAAGAAAGAATATCCCCAGATATATATCCATTATGTTCCTTAATCATTCTATTGAGATTTATCCCAAAAGAGACTCAATCTAGCAATCTTTACCAATTTTTAGTAGAAAGTTCCTAAAACATCCAGAGATTAAGATAAAACATATCAGCCTTTTTCCTACCCCAAGACACCCGGTGGGTCCTATCCATCTACTCCAAGCTGCATGGTAAATTGGCTAAACATGTTCATCACAAAGCATCACCATGATCAGATGACTCTCTATAAAGTTTCACTTGAAACCCCAAATCCTAATTCTATCATATAAATACTTCCCGACACCCAAAGTATTGAATTCCCCTTTTAATTATCTAAAATATAGAGAATATACTATTTGTTTCCTTTTGTTTTCAGTCTTGCTTATTGTTGGAGGATCCTTCCTCCAACAAAATGCTTTTCTAAATGATGTTGGCTAAGTAATGATAGTCTTAATTTACTTATTCTACTTATCTTTAGCTACTTATAACTTCTCACATATATCTATCTGATATGTTCTTATCTAATGTGATTCCATTATACTACTAATTTACCCATTCAATTAGGATGAAATTGTAATCCTTATTGAATCATTTCCATACATATTATCCTCTTTTTCCCAATGTCTTAACTTCTAGGGAGTGATCTCTAACATCAGATATCTAGAGTTGATGAGGACCCAACACATAAAAATTAGGATCCCCGCTACTACAACAACAACTACCGTCGTTACATGAACAATACTTTCTCAAAAACAACTCAAACATGCTATTCAATGTATACACTCATAGTAGTTAAACATATGAAGATCCAACATTACATGATCTTGAAAAACTCTGATAGAGATTCCAACATGATGAAGAAACAATCTTTGCTTAGCCATTATGTAGCTATTGAGTTCTTGACATCCAAAAAATTAGCCAAATCGACAATCCATCTCGATTTCTTTGGGATAATGGGCCACTAATCATGCAGATAAAACTAAGTAATCTTATCCATGTTCTTTAAAGTTGGAGTTAGTACAACATCCCCTAAACATAATGTATGGCTAAAGGGATCCTAGAAGGGGATCATTACCGACATCAATTCACTCGAATTGAGAACATAGGATTGATGGCACTACTATCGAGTCACACTAAAGCTTTCCATCTCAACCTCCTCTGTCTTAGTCATATCTATAATCCAATGTCAGACCAAAGACAACTTCATGGGAGGATGCCTTAGGATCAAAACCTCATTAATAAGTAAGTAGACCTTGATTAGGAATCCCAAGGATCAAGAGGTGTGAGAAAACCACATCACCGTTGCAATATTTATAGAATTCTGAAACATTGATAAAGATAGGCCCATTTTGCAAGGAAAGAATGATTCACAATCCAATTAAGATCCATATAATGTAGTAATCCAGAGGCTATACATAGGCCTTCTACAAGTCTGACTCTACAAGAGACAATCAAACTCTAAAATAAAGATTTCAAAATCATGCAACATGTTTTGATTGTTGAACTCATATTTTAAATTTGGCTTCTTAAGTCAAAGTTCATACATTATAAACCATTGTAAAAATGGTATTGATACATTATTTCTTGAAAAAGGAAAATACAACATAAGGGGATACATAAGAATAAAGTCATGAATACAACTACTTATTCATCTTCTTCTTCGACCATCATGTTAAACACTTGGCTAAAGGTTGATGATCAGAATAATAACTTTCTAAACATTGAGCTCTTTCCTCATGTCAGGATGAATGATGTTGGTAGACTAACAATGACCCAAACAAAAGATGCTAGACTTCACCTCCACACCTTAAGAATCATGTTGGTGACAAGATGAATCTTCCATGATACTAGTTAAAGATGGCTCCACCACAATAACTACTTGCCCTCGTGGGTCCAAAGTGAAGACTCGCTTGTGTGTGGGGAAGTCTATCATACTCGCACTAGGACCATGGTGGCCTTGATCCCCATAAAAGTGTTGACTCTACTCATATCTTGGAAGGATACTTGACATGAAGAACCCTCTAGTTGCATTCATACCAACATCATCATCCAAGAAGGAAGAAGTCCAACCAAATTGCTAGGAAAGTGAGACCAACCTACAATGCTCAAGTCCTAATGAGATCCAAGGCTTGGAAAGTCATCCGACCTCTAAGCAGTCATAGGAAGAGAAGGAGTGTCTTAATGAATATTTTCCTTATGGGGGGACTTGTAGCACTTAAACAAAGTCATCTTGTTCCATAGAGAAGTTATAATCAAAACCCTACAATAAATATGTCATGCTACTGATATTAAGTAAACAAATCAGAACAAAAAGATAAAATCTTACCAATGAAGCATTTTCCAGATGGTCATATTCTTATTGTAAGAACAAGAAGGACTAACAAGTTGGGTAATACCACCCAATATACATAATCTGATCCACCTAGACTCCTTTAGTTCCCATGTAGATTGATTTGTCCAGATGCTAGAGGGGATCGATCTAGGAAGAGGGTGAAAAGGAATGTTCCAACCATTAGTCCACTAATGAGAAACACACACATCCATGTACAAGACACTCTATGAGAGTGACTTAAATTAGATTTTTCACACATCTAAGGCCAACAAGTCAAAGTAGATAGTACACAATGTACTCGCCTAGCCCAGCTAAAACCTAGAGAAGATCCTAAATTTAACCTAGGAAATGCAAGACAAACCTAGAGTGAGCTAAAGTACATGCATACTAATCATACAACATCAAAGATAAAGTGATGATATTGCATCTCTAGAAGTCATTCTCTCCATATTGCCTCTCCACCATTCATAAGACACTCTATTTCTATGTCCAACCCAATCGAGACAAGTGGTAGAGAAACGTGCACATATCCCTAAGGAGCACTAAAAGTGATAGGCCTATTTGGTCGGAATTGTGCATAGACCCAAATTTGCAAGGCAAAGATCAAGGAAAGTAGTCACAATAAAAACTCACGTCCAAAAAAAAGAAGATAAAAATACATAGCTCAATCAAGTCCATGAATCCACCACAACTCTTGGACACCCTAATAGATCTCTTGAGGGAAATCACCAGCAAATCACCTCCTTAATCACATCAATAGGTGAGAGTACACCTACATCCAAATCAAAAGACAGAACTACCTCTAGGTCAAGCTGATAGGAGAACCAATTGATCTTCCTCCTTTATTCCCAACATTGTTATAAAAAAGTAACAAGCAAAAAACACAAACAAAAACACCCTGACTCAGAAGGTGGCAAATAGACGACAAGTTGCACCCCACTACTCCTTCACTAAGAAATTCATACATAGTTAGGTGTATCTAACTTCTTACTCTGAAGTTGTATGAATGTCAACATGTTTCACCCCATCTATATGAGCAAGGCACAATCGTCCCAAAAGATGCGTGTTTCACAAGCTATGAATAGGGATCCCATCCAAACCCAATCCAATAATCCAAATGAACACACTAGGAATGTTGGCCTACTCATCAAAAGAGAAGTGTAATGTATCAGTCTTTGGATGAAGTTATCAATAATGGGAATTACATAGTTCCTATCTACAATCCCATATTGACAAATACTTCCAAAACCAATATCCTCCAACAACAAAAACTTATTGGCAATAAACTCATCATACAAAATCCTCATATCAATCTAACAAGCCCTCTGATAAAAATTTGTTACCTCGAGTACCTAAAGGTCAAATAAGAAGACAAATTCAACAACAATCACCACAAAAAATCACGATCAAAATGTGATCACATTTTGGACAGAAGAGGGAAATAACAAGGAGAAAATCTTCTAGGTTGTACCTTATTGCTCACTAGATTCCCTAATAGTAAACATTTATCCATTGTATGCATGGGTTCATTACAAACTACTAAGCAGTGAGATGTTCTCCGTGAATCAAATTTGAATCACCATGACAACGACCAAGATAAAAATAATATTAAAAATTACCTAATAGGAATGCAACAAATAATGGAAGTGTAATATACCTCAGGTATGCCTCGACCCCCACGTCATTGAAAAAACATCTTGTTCATCTGCAATAACATCATCCCAAAAAAATATTTGCATATGTCCAGTAGTGCTAGTTGTTGGATGCCAAATGTAAATACAAATTCAAAGCTTGAACGTCATTAGTTGTGCATAACAAGTTGAATCAATGCAGTTCTGCACTGTATGCTCACAAAACACAAAAATAATAAAATTGAATGAAGAACAAGTGAAAATGCAAATTCATTTATCTTCAACCACCAGACTATGAATAACACCGTTAAGACCCAAATCTAGATTTCTATCATAGGACAAAATGGCACGTCTAAAGCAAAGGATGAAAGTTATACCTCTCAGCAACAAAAAGGAGTTGGTTCTAGATGAAAAAAATCCACAAAAGGAGTTGAATATGCTACTTTGTTGCTGACAAAGATGATGCTCAATGTGCCACCCAAGATCCACCCACGGATCTGGACATTCCAACACTGATCAGTATTGTGGAAGGTTACTTTCTACCAACCTTTCTCTCTCTTTTCTTTAGTTGTTGTTGCTCCTCAATCAGAAGCAAGCCCTAGGTTGCCACCACAACCACTAAAAATGAGTAAAATAAAGATGGTGCATGCCCTTCCCTTATTACTCTTTTTGAATTTTTTTTGC
This sequence comes from Alisma plantago-aquatica, assembly GCA_963693085.1. Taxonomy (NCBI): domain Eukaryota; kingdom Viridiplantae; phylum Streptophyta; class Magnoliopsida; order Alismatales; family Alismataceae; genus Alisma; species Alisma plantago-aquatica. The sequence goes on from OY856412.1 coordinate 744,106,227, forward strand.
AAAGGTTCCTAGATTATCAAGAGAATCTCCAAAAACTATAAAACAATAATAGTAAATTAACAAAAAAAAGAAAATACTAATAATTTTGTAGAAATTTGAAGATCTTAATTATTTTTTAAAAATCTAAAATTCACTATTATAAGGTAAAATATTTTGACCATCATTTAGACTCGACCATCTATTGGATCCCAAATCCTCAACTAAGACTCATGATTTCAACTCCTCTGATCTGACTTTGAGTGTTGCAAAGTCGTATTTCTGAGAGACACCTTTTTCTTCTTTCAAAGGTTCATAGATAATGACCTTAACCTATACCAAAAAGGGTCCTCAGTCATAAAATTAAACTAAACCACATGTGAAATCTCAAATAGGCATGTCACAACCTTATCCTCAATAGGTCCTTGATCATGAACTTAAATTGTACCACCATGTTCATCTATTTAACTTTATAGCCATGCATGAACTAATGAATGTTCCTTAGTAGAAAAACATTATTCTTAAAGGAAAATTTATCTTGCATTCAAATCTTTCTTTACACATCTCCCTGGAAATAAGAATCCAACAATAAAAAATGAAAAATCCCACCCTACCTAGCATGGGAAACTCGTTATATTTTTCCATTTTTTGGGTGGTGATCCTAAACCTAGAATTCATCTCATCTTCCAGTTCTCACGATTGAGCTAACTCACTTAGATCTCTAGCTATAAAAAGAGAGATGTGTAAAGAATTTTTTAAATCTTTTCAATTCAAACATTTTTTGATCATTTAAAAATAGACTCTTGATTTAATGCATGGTGATAAACCTCTATCATATCCATTGTCACATACACATTTACTCACTTAGAATGAGTTAGTAAAATAATTGTACATGGACTGAGCATGAACTTGAGCAAGATGGGAGACACATTGATGGACCTAAATGCTTCAAATGGGTCATCAATATATCAGGGGAATAAATGATTGGTCATATAAAACTTCATGCCATGTTATAGCCTAGCCTCACTCTAGGAAAATTGTTTATGCCCAACCCTATTCTTTTCATGAATGGATTTTTCACCATTCAATACTAGGAAGAAATGAAATAATTTATACTTTTAACTCTAATCACATCAATAGGTACTTTTTTCTTTTCACCTATTCCCATTTTATTATCAAAAATTGATTGAATAAGAACTTGAGAGACACATAAGATGCTCTCAAGGATCTTGATTTAATATGGATCTCTTTGAACAACTCAACTTCAACCTAGATGAGGGATGATCAGTATACAACAATTTGTAGCCTTGTAGTAGGATATTTGGACCCTGTAGGATCATGTGACTCTGATTCTTATCCTTATGTGAATGATTTATTAAAAGTAAAAGACATCACCCTTGCATTTCACCCTCCATTAGGTTCACCATAACAACATTGGAGAGTCGCAACTTTTGTGTCCTTTGTGGCCAAAAATGGTGGTCAAACTTGGATCAAGCGTGTGACTCTAACTCTTATCTCAAACCTTGTCTTGATGGGTGCAAATTGTTGACATTCCCTTTTTGCTCACACAATTGAAATTCATGATATTTCTCATTCTTTGTGTAATGATGGAGTTCATTCTATTTTCTCAAATGTTTTCACCTATTTAACTAATCATTTCTCCCTTTTTCAAATTATGGGTATTTTATACAAAAAAATATTTATATTCACACTCAAATCCATTCTTTCCTTTAAATATGATTTTTTAAACCTTTTTCCATTACTTTCTCAATTGGATTATCCTAAATAAAACATTCACATATAAATCATTTAGATGTCTTAATTTGTCTTTAAAAAGCGATATCTTTGGGATACTAAGGTAGACAATCCCAAATAAATATCGTATTATCTTCCTTCATTATTTATGACAGTTTATCCCATATAAGACTCAATCACACTATCTTAATTACTATCTTTTCTCTAGAAGGTCCTGAAATATCCACAAAATAGCATAAAATGAATTAGTTTTTTTTTCTTCTCGAGGACACTTGATGGATTACAACCATATAACATGTGTGTGGTAGAATGGCATGATCTACATATGTGTCTATCATGATGTATCTTCGTCATCTGTGGACTCCCAATATATTCGACTACAAACCCCAAACCCTATGCCATATATATGACCACATACCAACCAAACTCGGGCCCTTTTGTTATCTTGAAGCTAGAGAATCAACTACCCCTATGCTTTGACCCTCTATCTTGATCATGATCATATGATCCTTCCTCTAATACAACTCTTTTTTTAACGCCATCAGGATAAGAAATAATAGTCTTAATAGCCTTACTCTACTTATCTTTAACAACTTATAACTAATCTAAACTAGTTATAAAGACTGTGATATATTCATAACATCTCACATCTATCTATTTGAATTGTTCTTCTATAGTGTAATTTTATTATATTACCCAAATTTACCATTCTACTAGGATCAAATATTGATCTTGATTGAATATTTTTCATACAATGTCTCTTGTTTTTTCCTATGCTTAGGTCCTAACTGACTAAAAGGGATCTCCATCATGGGAGATCATGAGGTTGTATTAGGACTTCACACCAAAAAATTAGGATCTTTAGGGAAATGATAGGAAAGACATGGTCCTCTCTCGCCCCAAAGATCAAAAAACATAAAAGCAATCATTTTAATTAATTTCACCATTTTTTTTCTTAATTCAACCTAAAACCATCTTAAATTGAGACTATAAATAAAATATTAAATACCAATTTAGAACACTTTTTCCACAAGTAACAATATCATCAGGTCTATTTTTTGGCCTTGCTTTGTATCTTTTTCCCTTATCCGCCCTCAGATGGAGTCAAACATTGGTTTATTACATTTTATCATTAACATATTCCTTATTTTATGAATAAAATGTTGTAGAGAACCCGGGAATATCCTTTTTTACCTTATTTTGTATTTTAGAGACCATTGAATTAGCTTCCTCAGAAGATTTGTTTTTCTGACAGATAGAACATTACGTGTTTTCCTTTAAAAATTCAAACCCAAGAACATTTCACTATAGGAAAATAGTAAAACAAAGGTGAAAAGTTTGCATCCTAGTTCTGAAGAAACTTGTTGTTATAAATATTAGCAACAAGAAGAATAGGTTGTCTCGTGTTTATTGGATCTTGGATGGACTCTAGAGGGGGGTGGTGAATAGAACTAAATGCTCTTAAACAAAATTCATTAGACCTTCAAGATATTTCTAAGATAATATGGCTAGTATGAACATTGAGTGAAACTAAAACATACATTGAAAGGGAGAGAGAGATCAAACAAGAATAAGAACCCAAACTATGTAGAGTGGTTCCATAATCCAAACTAGGATTAATCCAGTCCACTCCGTAGAGAGGTCAAACTCTATGATTTTTCAACCATTGCATACTTATATTCCATTATAAGACGTACAACATATGACCCTCCTTTTCTGGGCCAAGGATACCCATCCTTCCCTTTATGGAGAAGGGAGTCGACAACCTACCAAAGGACTTACCAATCCAAGACTGAGTCTTCAACCTCACCAAGGACTTACCCACTTTTGAAAGGAGTCCTCTTCCTTCACCAAAGTCATACCCACTCTTGCAACAAGTCTTTAGCCTTGTAGGAATTTCCCACTCTGCGTGGATCTTCCGCCTTGACTTTACCATCACTATGGAGAAGCTTTCACCAATGGACTCATTCCCTTCTTCTGCTTCACCTCTCTTCTCCAAGAGAGAGAATCTTCATCTTTATCTTCATGGTAGAAATGAGAGATTGGGAGGTGGAGGAAGTGAGAGCCTCAGAAGATATACATGTAGAACAAGATCTCCTACAAATCTCCTACTTACTCTAATGTATGTTGCAAGTGATTAAGCTAAGAGAGTGTAAGGAGGTTGTAGGATGCACTCAACTATAATATGGGTATCTTCATAGTGCTTGGTTAACCATGGGATGAAGCCTAATGGATCCTATTTATAGTTGGGGATGCCTACTAGCTGATGGGAACACTTAAGGATGAATACTAGCCATTTGGGGTGTTGCAATGAATATTTTTTAGAGTTTTACAACACTCCAACGACTAGAAACACTTTTTCTGCACTTTCCATACAGTGCGATCAGTCGCGTTTACTTTTGGGAAACTCGATCAATTGCTCTATTCAACAAAGATAATTTGAAGCACCAGTCGAGTTTATCCTAGATGAAACTAGGCTGATCGCTTAAATTAGTTTTTCCAGTGCATGGTGTTGGTTGAGTTGAATTTTGTTTATGGAAACTCACCTGATCCTGGGAAATCTCAAAGTGGATCAAGGGTATTGGTCGAGTTTTGTCATAGGAGAAACTCGACCAAAAAATACTTTGTGATGTATTTTGGAAAATGTCATTAAATGCTTAAATATTCAATTAAAGTGCTCCTAATTTTTTTAGGGTTAATTACAAGTCATACAAGCATCATAAGTGATTTACAACATGATTCTAATGGATTTACATCATATTCCACAAAAGTCCACATGCATTGAATTTGACTTGTCTTTCATCCAATTTAGGATGCACAAGTTAGGACATTTGAAGTGTGTCTATACTTTATATGAAATTACTCATGTAGAACCATTAGACACAAATAAGTGGAATGGTTAGTCATCATCAAAACGAGGATTTAGTCAATTTAGACCTTGAGTCAACATTGACCTTGAGTCAGCATTCTCATTCTATAAATGTATTGAAAGCTTTAAAGTAAAATCATACCATTGGAGAAACATGGGGGTTTTAGTAGAATTGAGTTCATATGATTCCCCTCAATTGATGCTCATGGTGTTCTCATACTCCCCGTCAATTGATGCTATTTCTCCTGCAAGGTTAACTTTCATAAGATTTATAGAAACTATGTCTTCAACTCATATATGTTTTACATATATTTCTTCTCCCCTTAACGTACGCCATGCTTTCTCTTCACACATGCCTTTTCCCTATTCTAACATAATGCATGCCTTCTCCCCCTTTTTCATTTCAAAAATTATGGGGTTTGAAGAGCTAAAACGAAACATGTTAGAAAGGAGAGTAGAACAACAACACTAGGGGCTTGTTCAAGCATATCCTGTAAAGAAAATCTAGACATGAATTTGAATAACCCTAGATGCAGTTCTAGAAAACAACCAAGATAAGGTTATGCAAGAAAGTAACTCAAGATAGTTTAAATGCAATTCAAGAAACAAGCTTGAGTATGAAACCAGATTCAAGCATAGCATATAGTAGAATACCACTTGATAAATAAAGATGAACTAGGATAGAACAACATGTATGTGAACTACTAGTAGATGATATCAAGAGTTAGGACTACTAGTAGTATCTAGATCATAGAAAAAGATGCACAAGTTAAAGAGAAAGCCATGAATAGACGTAGAGATATATCTAAAGAAGGGATATGCAATTTCAGAAGCAAGAAAGGATATAACTCACTAGCAAATATGCATAACTACTAGAAGATGATTACTACTAAGAAGCTCAAGGCTGTGTCAAAACAAGATACACAACTAGATAGATGTAGCAAGCTATAGCACTATGGAAGCATTTTAAGACACAACTAAGAGATCCAAAGAGATCATCATCAAAAACCTGCATAACAACTCAAGACAAATAATTGCAAGATACCGGGATACCTCTTGTAGGATACCAAATTATAGAAATTAGAAAGATAAAGTTGTATGCAAGATATGCAATTTAAAATAGGGCAATATGCATATATATAGGTGGCAAATGGAATGCCAAAGATTAAGGCTATTAGTTGAGAAAGTCTAGTTGAGAGGGGAATTCTCATCCAATAAACCATCTGTATATTACATGCATACTGTTTCAGTCGAGTTTCTGAGTTGAACTTCTCAGTTGACCATAGCTATTGGCAACACCTATTAGTGCTTGTCGGTCGAGTTTCTATCAGAAAAAACTCAGCTAACAACAGTTGTTATCAAAAACATATATTTTTCAGAAAAACATATCTAGAGGCATGATACAAATATAAACCATATCCAAACATGTGTAAGCAAGTTAGTAATGCACTATGAAAGCATCAGAAACAATTTTTGAGCAAAAAAGTGAAGAGAATCACAATATATCACTTTTGACTCAAATACCATATGTATAGTGCATACTAACTTGGCAAAAACACATTATGATTGGATATGAGAAAGAATACTATTACCTCTATTATTACCATTTATTTTCCACTTGTTTCCACCCCATACACATCTCAACTTCCTAATTTTATGTGGATTGAGAACCAATTTAAAAATCCATAGCTCATGTCAATCCATATGCAAGTAATCTACAAGAAGAAAGATGAAACGGTCCACAATCATATTTTTAGGTGTAAAGGGGTTAGCTTAGCAGCCCAAGTACTATTGCTCTAGGGTGCTTTCCTAAAAGGACAATATGTAGAATAGTGGCCGATCTAATTGCAATGATTACATGATATCCTAGACTTGGATCTAGAGAATTCTTCATTGAAAATTCAACATCCTTTGTTTTTGTTGTTCCTTTGGCTACTATCAACTACAATACCATCTCTACCCATTTGTTTGGTAATATGGTCTAGGATTTAATTAAGATTCTTTTTATCATCTAAGAATTTTTTCATATAAGATCTCAAATTGTGATTATCATGCGTAAGAGAAGTAATAGTAGAAGACAATTGGTTGATATTATCTCTATCATGCAAATGATCGATTTCTAGGAAAAGAGCTTTGGTCATATAAGAATCTTTATCAATATGAAGAGCATAAATGCTATTCTCTCTACTAGTAAAACTAGAACAAGATTCAAGAATGTATATTTTAGCAAGCAAAGAAGCATTTTCATTTTCAACCAAAGCAATCTTAAAGAGATAAACATTATTTTCATATTGTAATTGTGGTGTCCATAGCCACACAAAGACAAGATTAATCGAAACACAAGAGTGGAAGCAACATTAACATACGTATTACCAGAAAACAAGGGAAATTAAAACCGGTTGCATGAGGTAGCATAAGCTGAAAACTTTCACATATAAGTCCTCAACAGGACCCCTATATCACATAACATATACCGAAATGCTTACATCATCACTGTTTCCAAACATTCCTATCATTAACCTGTTACATTAGATATCTATTTCACAATATACAAGTACATCAACCATATCTATACATACATGGCTCACAAGACAAAAACTTCATATCAATATCACACCCACAGAACACATCGGAAACACCATCAAGGACCCAAGTATAGAAGGACTGTAGGAATCTATTACCAAAAGATAAGCAACACATCCAACCTTATCATATATTTCTCTTACTAGTGCTCTTCCTAAGATGTACGACCTCTACCTCTTCACACGACCACTTAAATGATGTGGAGAACCCACGGGGTGAGATCCATATCTCAGAGGTAGATATAACTCTCCACCAACACTATTATTCACACCGAAATAAGATAAAGAAGAACAAGTAATAATCTATTAACTTTTTAAGCAGATTCTGCTAAATGCTATTTGCAAGGAAGCTATCATCATCTAAATAGTTAGATAAACTATATCTGACCAGTAGAACACCTATCAATTTAAGAAGGAATATGAATAACATGCATATATTTTACCAACTAAGCTATACAAAAGCAAGGAAAGACTTCAACCAATGTTATTATATTTGACCCTATGAAAATACGCTACACGGCTATTTTACATATTTTATTATGCCTTGAGGATTTGAGTTGTACCACCCAAATCCAAATGACTACTACTAAGTCAAAATCAGTGCCATACAAGGTCAATGGAAGATCCGAAATTCACGACCTCTCCAACACCTCTTAGTCAGTCTAAGAGTAATAATGACATATAGACAAACTAAAGGGTTGACTCACACATGGTCATCGACATAAAAACACCTAGTCTGCCTTGGTATAGGTCACGGTGCAAGTGAAATTAAGCTACAACTCGTAGTCATACTCCTACTAGGGTATGGCTCGAATCCAATCCTATGAAATATTATGGGCAAATAATGTGTCACATCACTAAGCTACGACCCACAACCACAATCCTACCAGGTGATGCCCCGAAACCAATCTTGTGAATGCATATACTCAATAGTATATGACTCTAAATTTCCACTAAGGGGGGACCCATTTCACCATCCAGTAAGTAATGACACTGAAGATGGATTTATGGCCAGGGCAACTACATGATTAGGTTCCTCTTAAATAATTATGCCAATTAGGTGTCTTTTAGCCTCAAACAAGTTACAATGCACAAACCACTTACAAATCCTGTAATAGTAATGGCATAGTGCAACTTTAGAAGATGTAAAACATTTGGAACATAAACTTATCACAACATCATATGATACCACCACCATTCATGGATTACATCATAATCACATATGCCATGGGATATCAATGATATCCCTCAATCACATCACTAGAGACCAACACCTCAAACTAGGCACTTAGCCTCTTCTAGGTGATAGGACCCATTCACATCATTTATGTATCTCATGTGTCTCAATATGCCTCATCAAGGCTCATAACCATTATCTTGTGTCACATCATGTTCACTATAGCATACATTAGCTATGATATTCAAACTCATATCACTTGTAAGGTTAGGGGTTTATTAAAAAGTGAGAGAAGTCATCATAACATGATAGACATTCCATGAAAGAGAAGCAAAGACACCATATGACCCAAAATAAGGGTTAGGGTTCCATGCATAGGCGATTAGGGTTCTATAGCCACATTCAATTACCAAACCCTAGGTACACCCCCTCCCACTTTCTTGGAACATATTAGGGTTTAAGAACATGATTCAGGTTGGTTAAAAAATCATCCAAATAGAACTATACATGGTTCATTACTGTCTTAATCACACACATGTATTGATTATATGATCATGTATGTGTCTCAACCACCCTTCATATATGTGTCTGGACCACTCATGAATCAATTGTCTCGATTGCAACAACCACATATTTTGACCTAAAAGCAAAACATGTCTCGACCTACTTCAAGGATTAGGGTTTCGACCCCAAAGCAAAGCAAGTCTCGAAACCACCATCACACATCCATCTCCAAAATTGGGTATCTTGAATTAGGGTATTATATTATAAGAAAACCAAACATAATTACTACTACAATTCAAATTCAAGAGCATGTTATCATCTACTGGCATATTTCGATAATAATTTAGAGAGACACACAACAACATGATTGTACAGAAATGTGCAATAATAGAGAGGGTAGAGTGTTATATAACCCACCTTAAGGAAGATCCACTCCAAGGATCACAAGCTCCAAGCGCACGGTCACCAAGGGAGGATGAAGATCCACCAAAAGATCCATTCTCTGCCACAAGATCACCTCAAAGAGAAGAAGATACCAAGTTCAAAGGTTGCTCAAGAAAAGGGCATAAAATAACACTAGGTTGAACCAAAGGTAGAAGGAAGAAAAGGGAGAAGAAACTTCCTCTCACTTGGGCACCACCTTGTCAAAACATGGCCTATGACCCTTGTGATGAGGAGTTTCCCTCCAAAAGGAGCACCATGGATGATCCATGGTCTGCAACCGAGAAAAAGAGAAGAAGATGGGGTAGAAGATCCAAAGAAAACATCACAAAAGAAAGGCATACACTTACCAAGGTTGAAGATGAGCAAGATTCATCGCATGCAAGGGATCGAATCACCAAAGATCAAAGAAATTAGTCCTTCTATCCCCTCAAACCTGCAAGGAAGAGTAAGAAGGAAGGAGGAAGATAAGGGACGAAAAGGGTCACTTGCATGTAGAGAAGAGGGTTTATATTGCAAAGGAGGAGAGAAGTAGGTGGGTTATGAGGTGTCAACACATAAAGGTACCACAGGGACACTTATCCACCCAAGAAACACACATGCAACATCTTAAACAATACATGCACAAGATGGTGATACAACCTAGGTGTGGTGTTAACCACTTAGGGTTGACACAACTTGGTATCAGTTGCAACACCTCAAGGAGGTCGAAACAAAGAGCAACATACACATCATGGTCGAGACAAAAGGTTCACTAGGTCACTAAGGTCAAAACACAACACAAAGAGCATCTATCTCAAACCAAGACACTCTTAGACCATCATGGACCAGAAAAACACACCCAAAGAAGGTGTCTCAATTGAGACACAACCGAAATATACCACATGGTCAAGACATAGGTCGAGACACTCAATAAACACATCAAGGTCGAGACAAAGCAAAACCCTAGAAACCCTCATGACCTCTAGTGATGCCACCACTCATCCAAGGCCCAAAAAAGGCACCCCAAAGCATCACACTCTCTATCATGAAGACAAGAAAGAGAAGGTACTCTCTAGATATGGAAAATTACAAGATAACCCCAACAAAATGGGTAAGTTGCAATTTGACCCAAAACAAGCATAAAAAGCACAAACATTAACCAAAAAAGCTCAAACTGGAGACTTAAGCTCTCCAAAAGTCCTAAAAGCATCTCAAAGGGTTAGATCATGTTTCTAAGCACTTCATCAAGTCAACCAAATAGGGTTACCCCAAAACAGAGGTCAGGGGTCTTACAAGACATAAACCCCTAACAAGGATTTCACCCCAAAATTCTAAGTGAAAAGTGACAGGTACTTCCTCCACATCTCTTCCTCAAGCTCCCATGTCGCTTCCTCAACTCCACAGTGATGTCAAAGAACCTTCACTGAAACTATATCCTTCTTCTTCAACTTCTTCACTCTTCTATCAAGGATCAATACAGGTCCTTCCACATAAGACATATCCTCCTCCAATTCAACCTCTACAGGATGAAGCAATAAATTGGTATTTGGATGGCACTTCATACAAAATACCAAATGCAACCTATGCAACTCAGTTGGTAGCTCCAACTTATAGGCCATCTTTCCAACACTTTCCAACACAAGGTAAGGTCCCATAAACTTGGGAGCCAACTTACCCTTCTTCCCAAACCTCAAAACACTCTTCCAAGGCGAGACTTTAAGATAGACCCTATCTCCCACTTGGAAATCCAAGGGTCTATGGCAGTTATTTGCATACAAATTTTGCCTTTCCGGTGATGCCTTCAACTACTATTGGATCACTTTATTTTCTCTGTCATTTGTTGCACAAGCTCAAGACCTAGACGTTGATACTCACATGTCTCATACCAACACAATAGAGACCTACAACATCTCCAATACAATGCCTCATACGGTGCCATGTCGATGCTTCTCTGATAAGTGTTATTATAAGTGAACTCTATCAAGCTGAGGAAGATGTCCCAACTCCCCAAAAACTAAAGAACATAAGCTCTCAACAAATCCTCCAAGGTCTGTATGGTCCGTTTAGACTGTCCATTTGTCTATGGGTGGAAAGCAGTGATGAACCTCAACTACATACCCAAACTTGTGTGCAAACACTCCCAAAAGCGACTCATAAATTGATGACTTCTATCTAATATGATGGTTGCTGGGACACAATGCAAATGCACTATCTCATCAATAGAGATCTGAGCAAGCTTCTATGTTTTTTACGTCATCTTCATAGGAAAGAAATGTACTAACTTGGTCAACCTTTCAACAATCACCCAAATGGAATCATGACCTTTGTCTATCCTAGGAAGACAAACCAAAAAGTCCATGGTAACATGGTCCCATTTCCAATGTTGTATAAGCAATGCTTGCAATGTTCCAACAGGCTTCTGGTTCTCAGCCTGAACCTACTGACACACTAGACATCATGCAACAAACTCTGCCATGTCACGCTTCAAGCCAGGCCACCAATATAAGTTCTTTAGATTCTATTACATCTTGGTGCTACCTGGATGCACAATGTACATTGATGAGTGGGTCTCCTCAATGACCATCTTCCTTAGATTATATGCATCGAGAACCACAACTCTACCATGGTAACACATTGTCCCATCATCTGCCTCATGGAAGCCATCATGATTCTCATTGCCAAAATTTTCTCATATTTGTTGCATCACGATATAAACCAATTGTGGCTCTCTAATCTGCTATCACAATGTCAGCTTCACTTGCAATTGGGCCAATAACCCAACTAATAAAGAAACCTCCAGCTGGACATTCGTTTGATGTAAGGACAATTGTCCTCTCTCCACACATGAAGATGAAGAGGACTTCTGACTCAATGCATCTTCCATGACATTCATCTTCCTTGGATGGTAATCAATTGTGTAATCATAATCTTTGATTTTCTCCATCCAGCGTCACAACTTCATATTCAACTCCTGCTATGAAAAGATATACTTCAAGTTTTGGTGGTCTGTGAAGATCTGAAACTTCTCTCCATAAAGGTAGTGCCTCTAGATCGTCAAGGAATGAACCACATCAGCTAATTCTAGGTCATGAATTAGGTAGTTCTCCTCGTGTTTCTTAAGCTATCACGAGGTAAAAGAAACCACTTGCTTATCTTGCATGAGCACACAACCCAAACCATTCCTCGACGCATTAAAGAACACTATGTATTCTTTTCCTTGCTTGTGTAAAAATAACACTAGTGTACTTGTCAACTTCTCCTTCAGTGTCTAAAAGGCAAGATGCCACTTGTCATCCCTGATAAATGGCACATCCTTCCTCGTCAGCTTCATTAGGGGTAACGCTATGGCATCAAAGTTCTTGATGAACCTCCTGTAGTATCCTGCCAAACGCAGAAATCTTCATAATTCTATCGGCATCTTAGTTGCTCCCACTCTAGAATGGACTCAACCTTCATGGATTCTACATGAACACCTTCAGTAGATATCACGTGTCCTAACAAAGACACTTCCTTCAGCCAAAATTCACATTCGCTAAACTTGGTGTACAAATGTTGCTAACTCAACATGGTCAATGCCTCATGAAGATGTTGTTCATGTTGCTCACAGTCTCTGGAGTATATCAAGATATCATCTATGAAGACCACCATGAACTGATCAAGAAACATCCTAATCACCTTGTACATCAAGTTCATGAATGTTTCTGGTGCATTTGTTAGCGCAAATGACATAACCACAAACTCATAATGACCATATTGAGTCCTAAAAGTTGACTTAGGTATGTCATCTACCTTGATCCATAATTGGTGATACCCTGATCTTAGATCAATCTCTGAGAACATTGTAGCTCCACGCAACTGGTCAAACATGTCATCTATCCTCAATAAGGGATACTTGTTCTTTATCATCACCTTGTTCAAGTATCTGTAGTCAATACACAACCTCATAGACCCATCTTTCTTCTTCACAAACAATACAAGATCACACCACAATGATGTACTTGGACTGATAAAACCTTTATCAAGCAGCTCTTGCAACTGTCTCTTCAACTCTGCCTTCTCTACTAGAACCATCTTGTACAGTGTCTAAGTTATCGACTACGTACCTAGGACTAGATTGATCTCAAAATCAATCTCTCAGGGTGGAGCAAAACCTAGAAACTCATTTGGAAACACATCCTTGAACTCTATAACAATTGACACCTCCTAGATATAAGGACTCCTCACCTTAGTATAGATCATGTGTGCCAAAAACACCTCACAACCTTGCTTCATCAGTTTCTCTTCCACCATCGCTGACACCAGACACGTCGGAAGAATCTTCCTATCTCCTTTGAAGATCCATCTCTCGTCACCATCCACAAATTTCACCCCCTTGGTACCATAGTACAAAACCACCTAGTACTACTCCAAGGTGTCCATTCTAGGATCACATCAAATCCATGCATATCAAGTGGTATAAGATCCTCATGAATGTTTTGTCCTAAAAAAGAGAGGACACAGGAAGGACACACCTCCCAAAATGTTGTGGAACCAATTAATAGGGTTTTCAACCAAAGACTACTTTGTGTATAACTAATAGCCAACAACAACTATCAATCACTTCTCGAGTGATAGAAGAATGCATCTCACCTGAATCAACCAAAATAGATATAAAGCAAGAGGAAGACAAATCAAAATGAAATACTCCAACTAACCTATCAGTACTTGTGGGTTGACCACTCCTTATGGCTGACTCATAGTTTAGAATCTAGTCATTGCCTGTTCTGGTCCCCATCCTCTGCTGGCCTAAGTCAATGAACCAGCCTGTCACACTTGTCTACGTCCTCTTCCATGACTACTATATCGATGCCTCTATGTGTCCTGCTGATTCTGCCATGATTGTTGGATCACATGATCATATTTCATTAGACACTCCCACCTTATATGTCCTACCTAACCACACTTATGGAAAATCTTGGCCTCATACTGTGGTTTTAGTAGCCCTATCACTGACACATATGTTGTTGTACTGTGAGCTCCAATAGGTAGAAAACTGCAACTTCTTCCTGCTCTCAGGGGCCACTGTGTTTGTGCATTGGACCTATGTTGTGTCGGCACTGTAGAAAACCTAGGCTTCTTAAAGCCTCCTGACGACTATCCTTGATATTGTACATGCCTCTTCTTAGCACTCACCTCCCGTATCTCAACAACAGACCTCTCTATTCTATGAACTGACCTCTCTATTCTATGAACTGACTTCACAAACATTGCAAACCACTCACTATTCTCCAAATAAACCATCAGGGTAGATAGCTCAAAACTCAAACCCTTCTCAAAATGTTGGATCCTCTCCTAATCCATAGATGCCATGTGAGGACAAAACCTCAAAAGCTCCATAAACTTCACTTCATACTCGTTGATTGACATGGATCCCTACCAGATCCACTCAAACGGAGAAATCTTCTCATCTAGCTATGTCTAAGGAAAGTGCCAACTAACAAACTCACGTCATAACTATTCCCATCCAACCACAACACCAGGTTGTTACTCCTCTTCAATGGCCAACCAGTGGCTAGCACTCCCCTACAGAAGATACATAGCATGCTTCAACTTATCATCCATAGGAATGTTGAGGATCTTGAAGGCCTTCTCTAGCTCTGTAAACCAAATATTTGCATCTACTAGATCTGTTGTACCACCCTAATCAACATCTCCAACACACCTCAACTACTTAAAGGTCTTCCTAAAGTCCAGGGATTCGTCATTGGGAATGACTATGGTGCGGGCATCATGTCTACCATGTGCATCATCGTTGCCATGAACTACCCAAAAAGAGATCGAAAAGTAGGACTTTCCATCATGGTTAGGTCAAACTAGGGAACCTCAGGTGCCCGTTCTTCTCACACATGTTCCCTTGCACCACCTCCAGGTGCAGCAACACTACTCTCTACAATGCATTCTTCTTGTTATCTAGACATCTTTTCTACTCTTCTTCTTCTTTTGCATAAGAAGAAGTCACTATAAGATAGACCAGAGGATACTAGAATAGACACAAACCCTAGTCCTAGGTCCCTATAGACTCATTGAACCTAAATCTCTGATACCAACCAAACTGTGGCATCCATCACCACACAAAGATGACATTACTCGAAACACAAGCACAGAAACAACATTAACATACAGAGCACCATAAAACAAAGGAAATTAAAATTGATTGCATGAGGCGCCATAAGATGAAAATTCTCACATATAAGTCCTCAATAGGACACTTATATCACATAACACATTTTTTGGTGCTTACATCATCACTATTCCCAAACATTCCTATCATGAATATGTTACACGAGATTTCTATTTTAGAGATATACATGTACATCAACCATATCTATACATCCATGGCTCATAATCTAAAATCTTCATATCAATATCACACCAACATAACAGATTGAAAACACCACGAAGGACCCGAGTGCAGAAGGATGACACTAGGACTCTATCACCAAAATACTTGTAGCACATTCAACCTTATCAACAACTTCTCTATTGTTGCTCTTCATCAACTGCATGACTCTACCTCTTTGTGCACAACCACCTAAAAGATGTGGATAACCCATGGGGTGAGATCTATATCTCAACAAGAGATATAACTCTCCACTAACACTATTATTCACATCGATATAAGATAAAGAAGAACATGTAATTAATCTATTAACATTTTAAGTAGATTCAACTAAAAGATATGTGCAAGGCATCTATCATCATCTAAACCATTAGAGAAACTATAACTAAGCAATAGAACATCGTCCAAATTTAAGATCGAATATGAAGAACATGTATATCTTCTACCAACTAATCTATACAAAACCAAGGCAAGGATTCAACCAATGTTATCGTATTTGATCCTATGCAAATATACTACACGACTATTTTACATCTTTTATTATTCCTTGAAGATTTGAGTTGTACCACCCAAATCCATCCAACCACTACTAAGTCAAAATTAGTGCCATACAAGCTCAATGGAAGAGTCGGAATACATGAACTCTCTAACACCTCTAGGATGGTACAAGAGTAATAATGACATATAGCCAAACTGAAGGGTTAGCTAACACATGGCCATCGAGATAAAAACACCTAGCCTGCCTTGGTATAGGTCATGACGCTAGTGAAACTGAGCTACGAACTGCAGTCGTGCACCTACCAGGGTATGGCCCGCAACCAATCATGTAAAATATCGTGGGTATATGCTTGGTCACATCACTAATCTATGGCATGCAACCACACTCCTACTAGGGTATGACCCGCAACCAATCTTTTAAATGCATATGCTCAACAGTATACGACTCTTAGGTTCCACTAAGGGGAACACATTTCACCATCCAACAAGTACTGACGTTGAACATGGATCTATGGCTAGGGAAACTAAATGATTAGCTTCTTCTTGATTAATTATGTCAACTAGGTGTCTTTCAGCATCAAACAAGTTACAACGTACAATCCAAAAACAAATCTGAAAAAATTAATGGCATAGTACAACTTCTGAAGATGTAAAAGTTGGAACATTAACTTATCACAACATCGTATGATACCACTGTCGTTCAAGGCTAACATCACCATCACATATGTTGTGGGATATCAATCCCTCAATCACATCACTGGAGGTCAACACCTCAAACTAGGCAGTAAGCCTCTGCCAAGTCATAGGACCCATTCACATCATTCATGTATCTCATGTGTCTCAACATGCCTCATCAAGGCCCATAACCATTATCATGTGTCACATCATATTCACCATAGAATATAGTACCTATGATATTCAAGCTCATATCACCTACAAGGTTAGCAATTTATAAACAAGAGAGAGAAATCATCATAACATGATAACCATTCCATGAAAGAGAAGCAAACACACCATATGAATTGAAATTAGGGTTATGGTTCCATGCATAGCCGATTAGTGTTCAATAGCCACATTCAATCGCCAAACCCTAGGTACACCCCTCTCAGTTTCTTGTAACATATTAGAGTTTAAGAACATGATTAGGGTTAGTTAGACAATAATCCAAATAGCACTATATGTGGTTCATTAATTGCTTAATCATACACATGTATTGATTATATGATCATGTATTTGTCTCGACCACCCTTCATATATGTGTCTCAACCACCCATGAGTCAAGTTTCTCGACAACCTTCACCCAAGTTATCTCAATCACAACCACTTTGTGCCTCGAATGCAAAAACCACATGTCTCAACTCAAAAGCAAAATATGAATCAACCTACTTTAAGGATTAGGGTTTTGACCCCAAATCAAAGCATGTATCGACCTCAAAAACAAGAGTTGTCTCGACCTCAAAACCAGATATGTCTCTACTGAAATTAAAGAAAGGTCATGACCAACACAAGGCATGTGTCTCAACTGAAACTAGGGTACAAGTCTCGACCCAAAATAGCAGCAACATCTCGACTAAATCACCAATGATCAAAGTGTCTTGACCCAAGAAGAAACATGGTGTAGCAACCACTAAGGTCAAGTTATCACCAAGGCAAAGGACCATCAGCAAAATAGATATTAACCAAGGTCAAAACAAAAGTAATCAATAACCAAAATAGAAGAATACATCTAGGAAATCCATCATCTTCAAGGAGGAAAACTTCTCACAAAATCAGTCACCTAAAACCCTAAAACATGGATCACAAAACCACCATGAAAGAGCCTCATGCAAGAGAGATAAACCACATTTAACACACCCAAAATAGAACCTAAACTCCAAGGTACATCAAGGCACACTAGCATCATGCATGTGATACTAACCAAGGTCAAAATATAGGAAGAAAACCACCATCACACATCCATCTCCGAAATTGGGTATCTTAAATTAGGGTTTTGGATTCTAAGAAAACCAAGAATAATAACCACTACCATTCAAATTCTAGAGCATGGTATCATCTACTAGCATATTAGGATGATAATTTAGAGAGATAAATAGCAACATGTATGTAAAGGAAAGTGCAATAATAAAGAGCATAGAGTGTTATACAATCCACCTTAAGAAAGATCAACTCCAAGGATCACAAGCTCCAATCACACAATCACCATGGGAGTATGAAGCTCCACTCTCAGCCACAAGATCAACTCAAAGAGAAGAAGATACAAAGGTCAAAGGTTGCTAAAAAAGGGGATAAAAGAACCCTAGGCTGAACCAAAGGTAGAAGGAGGAAAAGGGAGAAGAAATTTCCTCTCACTTGGGTACCACCTTGTCAAAACATGGCATGTGACCCTTATGATGAGGAGTTTCCCTCCAAAACGACCATCATGGATGATAAATGGTCTATGGATGAAAAAAATATAAGAAGATTGGGTACAAGATCCAAGGAAAATGTTAGAAAATAAAGACATCCACTTACTAAGGTTGAAGATGAGCAAGAGTCACCACATGCAAGGGATTCGATCACCAAAGCTCTAAGAAATCAATCCTTCTAGATCCTCAAAGGTCCAAGGAAGAGAAACCAAGTAAGGAGACAAATAAGGTCTAAAAAGGGTCACTTGAATGGAGAGAAGAGGGTTTATATAGCAAAGGAGTGGAGAAGTAGGTGGGTTTTGAGTTGTCAACACATAAAGGTACCAAAGGGACACTTGTCCACCCAAGAAACACACATGCAACATCTTAAACCATACATGAACGAGATGGTGATACAACCTAGGTGTGGTCTCGACCACTTAGGGTCACCACCACTTGGTCTCAGTCACAACACCTCAAGGAGGTTGAAACAAAAAGCAACATACACATCCTAGTCGAGTGAAAAGGTTCACTAGGTCACCAAGGTCAAAACACAACACAAAGAGCATATGTCTCGACCCAAGACACTCCAAGACCATCAGGGTCGATATAAACACATCCAAGGAAGGTGTTTCGGTCAAGACACATCCAAAACATACTACATGATTGAGACATAGGTCGAGACACTCAACAAACACATCAAGGTTGAGACAAAGCAAAACTCTAGAAACCCTCATCACCTCTAGTGATGCCACCATTCATCCAAGGCCCAACCAAGGTGCCTCAAAGAATCAAACTCTCTCTAATGAAGCCAATAAAGAGAAGGTACTTTGAAAATATGGAAAATTGCAAGATAACCCTCACAAATGGGTAAAAGATATAAAACCATTAACCAAACAAGCTCAATCTGGAGACTTAATCTATGCAAAAGATATAAAACCATCTCAAAAGGTTAGATAAAGGTTCTAAGCACTTAATAAAGCCAAATAAATAGGTTTAACCCAAAACACAACTCAGAGTCTTACACTAATCCTTGGAAAACAAAATTTTTATCATCATTTTCAGTTTTAAGAGCATTAATATAAGCAAGAGAGAATTTACAATGTTACTATTCTCTTCATTAGAACTATTCATAAGAGGGTGAGCTTCTTAAAATCTAATCTTATCAAATAAAGATAGAATTTTCAAGTGTAAGAGAGTCTACTTGACTATGATAAACATTGTTTTCATCTAGCAAGAAAATGTTAACATGTTCAAGATCATCTTTTTCTACATGCAAATTATAGAAAATTCTAGAAAGTTTTTTCATGTTATTTTTAGAATATTTAACAAAGGAATGAGTAGCATGAATAATGGCAATTATATATTTTTCATCTAAAGAGTTTAGGTTTACCTATTTGAGTCTTCACTTGTTGAGGTCATGAGACAAAAGTGACATTCTCCATCTTCACTAGAGCTTGAGCTAGATCCTCCACTTGATTCTTCACTTGAGCTTTTGCAAGAGTCACTAGAGCTTGAGTTGGAGGTTTCACTTGAGCTTTTGTTCCATTTATCCTTCTTCTTGTGCTTATCTCCTTTTCACTTGTGATGATGGGTCTTTTTTCCTTATGGACAATCTTCCTTGAAGTGACCCTTCTTTCCACATTTGAAGCACTAAGTGAAGGAGGATGACTTGCCTTCGTAGAATATACCCTTGGAGTACATGATATCTTCTTCAACTTGAGAGAATAGAGAGGATTGACCAAAAATTGCTTCAATTTTTCTTTAATTTTAGCATTTTTCATTCTCTTTAGCTCTTTCTCTTCTTCTCTTTCTTCTTCATCTTGCTTGTCAAGTTTGACTTCATGGGCTTGTAGATTTCCTATGAGGTCTTCAATAGGGATATCACCAAGAGACTTTGTTTCTTCAATGTAGGTCAGCATGGATTCCCACCTCATGCAGAGAGTTATAAGGATCTTTGATTTGATCTCTTCTCTATTTATAGGATGACCTAAAACGACAAGACCATTCACAATAGTGTTGAGCCTTGAGAACATCTTGGCTATCCTCTCTCTTTTTTCCATATTGAAGTTTTCAAGTAGGAATTTGAGCATATAGATTTTTCTTTCCTTCACTTTCTATGTACCTTCATAAGTGATGCATAGCTTTCTCCATACACAGGTTGTCTCACAAGAAGAAATCTGATTGAACTCAGTAGGGGACATCGAGGCATAGAGAATGTTGATGGATCTTGCATTCAAGATTGCTTTCTTTAAGGTATATACATCCCATTCTTCTATCTTTGTCTTTGATATCTTGTATGGAAGGTCCACCATTCTCCATAGCTCAAGACTTGATCCTTGAATGTAGTATTGGATCCTTCTATTCCAATAGAGGAAATTGCTTCCATAAAAGATTGGAATGTTGATGAGGTATCTCCCTTCTTGATAATCACCATCTCCTACTTGTGGAAGTATACTTGGAGAAAACAATGTCTAATACTACTTGTTGAATCTTGGATGGGGTCAAGAGGTGGGGTGAATAGATCTAAATGCACTTAAACAAATTTCATAAGACCTTCAAGATATTTAAAATATTATATGGCAAGTATGAACTATGAGTGCCACTAAAACATACATAGGAAGGGAGAGAGATTGAGAAAGCACAAGCACACAATCTATATAGAGTGGTTCCATACTCCTATTTATAGTTGGGGACGCGTACTAGCCAGTGGGAACAATTAATGATGAATACTAGTCATTTGGGGTGTTGCAATGAATATTTTTTTGAGTTTTGAAACACTCCAACGGCTAGCAACACTTCTTCTGCACTTCCCATATAGTGCGATCAATCGAGTTAAATTTTGTGAAACTTGACTAATTTCACTATTTGACAAAGCAAATTTGAAGCATCAGTCGAGTTTTTCCTAGATGAAACTCAGCCAATCGCTTAAATTTAGTTTTGCCAGTGTTGGGTGTTGGTCGAGTTCTGTGTATGGAAAGTCAACCATGAAAAACCACTAGAGGGGGGTGAATAGGGTTTTATAATAATTTTAATATTAATTCAACCAAGCAACCACAATTGAAAATTTCGAGAAGGAGACACGACATTTAGAGTGGTTCCACCCTTAGAAAATACTAAGGGAGTCAGTCCACTACCCAATCATTTCCAATTGGGATTTTGAAAACACTTGTATTTTATTACCTCACAAAGATGTTACATAAGATACAAATGCATTCACCCTTAGGATAGCCTTCACCTAGAAGTAGTCTCACCAACCTTGAAGCAGCCTTCCTTGAAGTAACTCCAAGCTCCCCCATAAAGAAGCCTTCCTCTTTGAAGTAGCTTCCCATTGAGACAGCCTTCTTGAAGTAATCCTAAGTCACGCCGAGATACCATCACCACATGAAGAAGCTCCAACAACCTCCTTTCCACAGCCTCCAACCTAGGAGTAGAAAAGGAGAACAAAACACAATAAAAGGTACAAGATTGGAAGAAGGAAACAATGTTACCAATAGAGTACAGCGCTTTGATCCTATATCAAGCGTTTGATCTCCTAACAAAAGTGGATGGATGTGGATGTATAATGGATAGGAGATATCATCCTATAGGACACCAATGTAGAGCTCAAGGAAAATAGATTGCAAGTGTAGCTCAGCTTGTTTGCTCACAAGGATTGAATCTCAAGTGTAATTGTGTATGTAAGTTGTGTACTCAAGTGTGTTTAGGTGTCATAAGGCATGTCCTATTTATAGGAATGACCTACAAGTACTTAGGGACGTTCTAGCCACTTTCTAGGGGGTTCTTAGTGCTCAACTAGTCGTTAGTTGTCCACTAATTATGTTTGTAATGGCTAGTTGATTAATTCTGAAAAGTACAGACATAACTCTTCTTAGTCGAGAAGTTTGTCGACTGAGTGTCTCTCGGTCGAGGAATTTTTCGACCGAGGGTGAGTCTGGGGAAAGTGTATTGAAACGTTCAACTCAACTGCCAACCACTTTTCTAACTCAGTCTAATGGCTAATAGGGTCTATTCTCGGTCGAGGAGTTTGTCGAATGAGAGTGTCTCGGTCGAAGTATTTGTTGACTGAGAATATCATTGATTCAATGTATTCATTTACTAAGTGTGTGTATCAATGTGCAATTGTGATACTATCTTGGGGGATGACCTATCTAAGTGTTGTGAGTGGATAGGGAAGATCTAAATGCTTGATTTACATGATATCTAAGTACTTGTACATTATAAACTTGTACAAGTTTTTACATTGATTACAACCATGAAAATAAAGCAATTTTAGCAAATTGATCTTCCAAGTCTTCTCTATCCACCACCTTATATGCTTGTCCCTGAAATACTCAAATAGCAAGTTAAAACCACAAGAAAAAAATGTTTGTCGTCATCAAAATAAAGGGATTATAATAATTTCCAATTTAGACAAAAATATCCCCCTTTTTGAAGATGGCAAACATTTGCAATATAAATCAAAGTAATGTAAATCATAGGAGTTTCATACCTGAAATTTCCTTTGCATTTCCTTTTCATGTATTCTCTTGTTCAAACAATATCATTTTAAAACCAAGAGATTATGAAACTCTTTTCATTTGATTTATATTTTTTCTCCCCCTTTGTCATTCAAAAAAATAACCAAGCTAAACATTAATTATGAATTTTATTTCTCCCCCTTAATTTGATAATTTGATACTCAATACAAACCACTTATTTTTATGTCAAATTTAGCCAAAATTTATTTCTCAATCATTTGTAAAGGATGTTAAGCCTTGAAATGATATGATATCCTTTTAGATTCATGGCATATGTGTTTTGATTTCTCATCCATTTTACCAGGGATGTTAAGCCCTGAAAATGACATGAGAATCCTTTAAGCTCATGAGTATATTTAGCAGTTTCTCAACCATTTACAAGGGATGTTAAGCCCTGAAATGATATGAGATTCTTTTAAGCTTATAGTAGAATCAATGAATGTATCTCTAACTAAATGCACGGGATGTTAAGCCCTAATTTGTTTAGAGAATTCCATTATATTCATAAATATTATAGGCTCCAAGATTACTTTAAAGATACTAAGGTCATAACTAGTTTCAAATTTTCTTTATGATGTTTACAAAATTTTGTGAACTCCTTCATAATATTGTATTCAAGATAGTTTTTGTGAGATCCCCCTTAATCTTATAATCAAGATAATTTAAGGATTCTAAGGTCACAATAAGCATTAGATCATAATAAGTTAACCTTTTATGAGAGTTATGCACTAAAATCTTGTTTTCAATATACTAAGATTGAGTGCAAGGAAATGATTTACAATTAAGCATTTTGTCAAGCTTATTTTAGGCCGACCTTGACTTTGACCTGGGTGCCCTTCGGTTGATTTTATGTTTTGACTGAGAGGCAATTTCTGTAGGTTTCCAGTTTAAGCATTTACAATGATCTACTTGATTGAATTTTTGAAACATAGCTTACAGAGTATCATATAAAGAGTATTCATGTATAACAAGGATGATATCATTTTCCATAAGCTAAGCACAAGATAATCGTTTAACTAATATGTCAAGATGTATTTGTCCCATATAGATTTATCTTGATGCAAAAATTGTATTTGCAATGATAACATTACCTTTATGTGTAATGAGATAAATCATTATGATCATTTTGAACACAATATCCATTCATGATTTTTATACATATAGATCAAAGATTATTTTAAGAAAACCAAGTTGAAGATGAAAGACAATGATCATGGTGAAACAGTAAAGGCATATCCATAATTAAAATGATCATGGTCATTTAAAGGCAAATTTCAAGACACATGATTTCTATATAGATAAACCAAGGAATACTTAGGACAAACCATGCAGATTATTATAAAATAGTAATTTCCTCGCAATCTATAGAGATTCATTTTTGCAAGAAGGCATTATTTTCAATTTTAATCCAAACCATGTAGGTGATTATAGCAATTAAAAATGAACTTTCAATCTATGCTATATCTATATTGATTCATTTTTGCAAGAAGGCATGTCCAATTTTAATTTGCAAAAAGTATACAGGTTTTTAATCAACATGTTTTGTAACAAGTTTAATAACAATGTTATAATCAAAGTATATTTAATAAGTCATGATGCAAGTTTATCAATATGTTTAAAGAATTGTCTCCAAGATTCATTCTTGATTTGCAGATTAAATCAATCATTAATAGCAAATTGATAGAAAACTGGATCAATTAAATAGGTTCAGCAGAACTTGATTCAGTCAAACTTTTCTTCGATCGAATTTATCTCGATCGAAGATTTTCTCAATCGAGTATTCTGCTCTTTGTACAGGTTTAATCAGAGTTTTGCAAGCTTAAAACAGTAACCTACTCGATCGATGACTTCTCGACTGATAGTGTCTCGGTCGAATATTTGCTCGACCGAGTATGTTTTTGTATTGTTTTTCAGTAATTATTTGCAAGCAAAAGGTAATACAATTTTGCAAGAATATAAAAATTAAAGCTCAATTTTGTTGAGATAAGACATTTTAATATCAAAGAAACGTTTTAGGTTAAATCTCAACTAATCAAATTCAAATCTCTATGTTTTAGGAACCCAAACTAGATCATCATCCCTTTTCTTGTATGGGCATGAAAAAGAGTAGTGTCCAAGACGCAAGCAATAGTGACAACAAATAAAGTCAATCTCATTTCTCTTTCTAGGAGTTGAGTTGTTGTTGGGTACATACATAATCTTGGCCTTGGGTTCTTGTGTTCTTCTATGTTTAGGTTGATATGATTTCTCTTTTGAAACATATCCTAAACCTCTCCTTCCATTATAACTAGAAGAATTTTTCAAAATTTTATCAAGAACATCATTGTTTCTCAAGCTATTAATTTCTCTTTGTAACTTGGTAATCTCATCCATTTTCTTTTTAATATCTAACTTTGCTTGATCTGGATTAGATGCTAGTGCATCTCTTTCCTTAACAATAGCATCATAATCTAGATGATTACATAGGATAGGTTGAGTCTGAAAATTATGAAGTTTTGCAAGCAAATCAACCTTTTCTTGAGAAAGAAGATCATGATTTGTTTCTAAAGTAAGCAACTTCATATTACAATCATTTAAAGATGATTTCAAGGTAAGGTTTTCAGAAGAAATAATGTCCTTTTCAAAAGAAAGATTATTTAATTTAGCATTCAAATCCCCATTAGTTTTAGTAGTTTTCTTTAGTTTCTTTTTGCAATCAATGTATTTCTCATGTGTATCTTGAAGACTAGCAATTAGATCTTCTTTTGGAAAATCAAAACGGCTTACCTCTTCTTCTTCTTCATTGGTTGTAGCAATAAGACATTCTACTTATTCGTTTCCATCTTCACTATCATCACGTGAATCATCCCATGCAACTTTATATGCTCTTTCTTTCTTCTTGTGAGATGATTTCTTCCCCTTCTTTAATTTTGGACAATCACCTTTCAAGTGTCCCTTTTTGCCACATTCAAAGCACATGCAGGAAAAAACACTAGGAATTTTGTTAGTTTTAAAACTTCTATACTGCTTACCATTTACAATGAGTGTTTCTTCTTCACTATCTTCTTCACTTGTGTCATGACTATTCTTGGTTGATGCTTTGAATGCAATGTCCTTTCTTTTCTCCTTTTTGTGTTCATCCGCCAATCTTTCTTCTTCTTCTAGGGTAGCTTCATGAGCATCCAAGTTTCTAATGAGTTGTTCCATCCTTAATGTAGTGAGATCATTGGCTTCTTCAATGGCCATCACCTTTGGTTTTTACTTTGGAGGCAAGCACCTAAGAATCATTGATACTTGATCCTCTTCACTAATGAATTTACCTAATGCATTCAACCCATTAATAATAGAAGAAAACTTTGCATACAATTCACTAATAGACTCATATGGTTCCATACGAAACTGTTCAAACTTTTGTTTAAGCATGTCAATTTTGGAATTTTTAACTTGAACAGTTCCTTCATAAGTAATAGAGAGTCTATGCCATATCTCATATTTAGTTTCATAATTTGAAATTCTATTAAACTCACCTACGGAGATTTAACAATAAATGATACTTACAACTTTTGCATTTAGTTGTGCTAGTTTTACCGTATTAGCATCCCATGTAGCATACTCTGTTTGAGGAAGATCATATGCATTTGACACCATTATCCAGAGATCCCAGCTAATTCCTTGAAAGTAGAATTGAATCCTCCACTTCCAATAGGTGTAGTTCGTTCCATCAAATGGTGGAGGCCGAGCTACGAGTGTTCCTGTCAAGTTGAGGTTGTTGAGTACCCCATCACCCATTTTCTTCAAGACTTTGTTAAAGTTCCTTGAAGCCTACTATGATACCAATTGAAAAACCACTGGGGGGGTGAATAGGGTTATATAATATTTTTAATATTAATTCAACCAAGCAACCACAATTGAAAATTTGAAGAAGGAGAAATGACATTTAGAGTGGTTCCACACTTAGCAAATACTAAGGGAGTCAGTCCACTACCCAATTGTTTCCAATTGGGATTTTGAAAGAACTTGTATTTTATTACCTCGTAAGGATGTTACATAAGATACAAATACCTTCACCCTTAGGATAGCCTTCACTAAGAAATAGTCTCACCAACCTTGAAGCATCCTTCCTTGAAGTAACTCAAAGCTCCCCCTTGAAGTGGCCTTCCTCTTTGAAGTAGCTTCCCATTGAGACAACCTTCTTAAAGTATTCCTAAGTCACGCCGATCTACCTTCACCACCTAAAGAAGATCCAAAAACCTCCTTTCTGCGGCCTCCAACCTAGGAGTAGCAAAGGAGAACAAAACACGATAAAAGGAACAAGATTGGAAGAAGCAAACAATGTTACCAATAGAGTACAACACTTTGATCCTATATCAAGTGTTTGATCTCCTAACCAAAGTGGATGGACGTGGATGTATAATGGATAGGAGATATCAGCCTATAGGACACTAATGTAGAGCTCAAGGAAAATAGATTGCAAGTGTAGCTCAACTTGTTTGCTCACAAGGATTGAATCTCAAGTGTAATTGTGTATGCAAGTTGTGTGCTCAAGTGTGTTTAGGTTTCCTAAGGCATGTCCTATTTATAGGAATGGCCTACAAGTACTTAGGGACGTTCTAGACACTTTCTAGGGGGTTCTTAGTGCTCAACTAGCCGTTAGTTGTCCACTAATTGCATTTGTAACAGCTACTTGATTAGTTCTGAAAAGTGCAGACAGAACTCTTCTCGGTCGAGAAGTTTGTCGACCGAGTGTCTCTCGGTCGAGAAATTTGTCGACCGAGGGTGAGTCTGGGGAAAGTGTATTGCAATGTTCAATTCAACTACCAACCACATTTCTAACTCAGTCTAACAGCTAATAGGGTCTATTCTCAGTCGAGGAGTTTGTCGACCGAGAGTGTCTCGGTCGAAGTATTTGTCGACCGAGAATATCACTGATTCAATGTATTCATTTACTAAGTGTGTGTATCAATGTGAAATTGTGATACTATCTTGGGGAATGACCTATCTAAGTGTTGTGAGTGGATAGGGAAGATCTAAATGCTTGATTTACATGATATATAAGTATTTTTACATTATAAACTTGTACAAGTTTTTACATTGATTACAATCATGAAAATAAAGCAATTTTAGCAAATTGATCTTTCAAGTCTTCTCTATCCACCACCTTATATGCTTGTCTCTGAAACACTCAAATAGCAAGTTAAAACCACAAGAAAGACATGTTTGTCATCATCAAAATAAAGGGATTATAATAATGTCCAATTTAGCCAACAGACCAAACCTGGACATTCTCAAAATGGATTAGGGGTGTCGGTTGAGTTTTTTCATAGGAGAAACTCGACCGGAAAATACTCTGTGATGTATTTGGGAAAATGTCATTAAATTTCTTAAATATTCAATTTAAGTTTTCCTAGTTTTTTCTAAGATTAATTACAAGTCATACGATCATTACAAGTGATTTACAACATAATTCTAATGGATTCACATCATTTTCCACAAAAGTGCACTTGCATTGATTTTGACTTGACTTTTCTCCAAGTTAGTATGTGCAAGTTGGGGTATTTGTAGTGTGTTTATACCTAATATGAAATCACTCAAGTAGAAGCATTAGACACAAGTAAGTGGAATAGTTAATCATCATCAAAATAAGAGTTTAGTCAACTTAGACCTTGAGTCAACATTGACCTTGAGTCAACAATGTGGTCCTTATTGGTCTTACCATAAATGAAATTTATGGCAATTAATTTTAGTCCATACTCTATTAGTAATTATGACTACTTAAATATATTGTCTTTATTGGTCATAATGATATAATCAATTGTTAGTCATTGATAGAATTAGAGATCACATGATACCATGGACTATACTAAGAATAAAACATGAATTGTTAGTCATTAATGGAATCATGATCACATAATTTTGTGACATATACTAATAATGAAAAATGTACTAGTTTGACAATGATGAATAATAGAGACATCTTTTACACTCTTAAATATCTAAACTGGAAACAATAATATAATTTAATTCATGAGATATTTTATTCTTAATATATTTGTGAAGATATAGTCGGCTTTTAAAATAGGCACAAAATGATACAAAACAAACTACTTATCATATTAATAGGTAAAATAAAATATATGAAAATGCATTACATAGGGAGGACATTTTACGTCACCCCTTATATTAAAACTATATATATAATCAACAATATGATTCATATATGTGGTTTCCTTTAACATTTTTTTGGGGTGTAAAACTATACATGTGTCAATTATACAACATTTAACTAACATACGATTAGGTACCACACCAGAATATTGCTTAAGGAGTGAAAGCTTCTACAAAATCTAGGGTGATGTAAATAACATTTATACATTGTACATAATAGAAAAATTTTATTTCCATGTCCTCAACATAATAAAACCTAGGGTCAGAGAGACCTAGAATGGATATGGCTACCAGTAAGACTAAAAGGTAAGAAATTTGTGAAAAGGACAACAACACTAAAAAAAAGCAGTCTAAAACAATGGATTCAATCTCTTTGTTGAGTCTTTTAGGATAATCATTGTTAGTGGGTCAGCATTAGTTTCACTTCCCCCTGAAACCTCCTTCTGAAAAGATAGAAACTAAAGCTAACTTAGCTCATTATTTGCAAGAAACTGTCAAAATAGTTACATCCAATCATATATAAGATTTTCAAGAAATCTGAGCTAATCACTCAAAAACCCCAATAGCATCTACACAAATCCCCTTTGGATATTTATCAGAATATGTAGGCATACCCTCCTTCCTTTATAGTTCAACCCGACTAGAAGGAGTCAACAAAGTATCCAACTTGTGCCTCAAGGCAATGGTGTCCAACTTGAGCCTAAAGGCTTACACCTCAATGCCTTTGAATATGTCTTTATGCTTTAAAATGATTGAGACTTGCCTCAAGGCATTAAGGATTTGAGGCATGGTTGAGGTGTAAGCTTGATATTGGATGAGAACGTCTAAGTTTAAGCATTGACTCAATTACAAACACGTAGCTTGAAAACAATTGGACAATTTTTTTATTTAATATGATTATGTGAATATTGAATTTACCCTATTTAATTTGTAAAGACACTAAAAAATTAAGGTTAACTCTATCATAAGTTTACCAATATTCATTGCTAATTTCTTTGTGTCTCTTATTAATTCACTATGTCAGTGATTTTGCAAAGCCTATTTTTATCTTTTATGGATCCATCATTCCAACAGATTCCAATCATTGTTTCCTCTAATTTCCTGCTCCCAATTGCGTGTTTTGTATTCAATATCACAAGTTACTGATATCTCATTATTTGATGGTATCAATAAGTCTTATATACGTGATGGTGGTATTTTTTATTAACTTTCCCCTATTCTCATTTTCTTCTTATAAGTTATGCAAAAAGTTTCTATTTCAATTTTTCCTTATAAAAACATGGTACATATATTTTTAAGCACTTTGTGCACACACATATATATATACTAGGTACATTCAAAATATGCATACATTAGTACACAATATACATCTATATATATATATATATATATATATATATATATATATATATATATATATATATATATATATGGGAGAAGCCGAAAGGTGACTTTATTCAATCTGCCATCCTCATGCTGGGATAAATTGGTGATTATATACAATGCCTACCGAGAAAGTAAATTTGGTAGAATGTCTAACATTACAAAAGGAAAGGGAAGAGGATGACCCATAAGGTCGAGAGGAGGGTCTGTATACAAACTGCCATCTTGGTAGTTTTTAAGGGGTTTTTTTGCAAGAAAGTCAGCTAAACCAATGATCTTTCTATGTGTTCTTGATTATATGCACATCTTCAAGTTTATCCAGGTCATCCATAATGAGACTTATCTAGGGTAGGAAGATAGGGAAATCAGTAGTAGGGCCTTCAATAGATGCATCAGTGTTAGCACTATCAGTTGTTATGGTGATTGCAACATTATGATTGGCATCGGGAACTTGTAGGGAAAGAAGAATTGTGTGTAACTCAGCTTCAATCTCTGACTGGACTCAAATAGTTCTTGCTACTCCCCCATACCATTTCCCATTTCCATCAATAGAAACAACCACTATGGATATGCAATCTCCATGAACAGTAGCATCCTCCATGACTAGCCTTTGTCTCTTGATAGTCCAGACCATTCAAGGGACTTATTCGTTGAGTTAACATTGACAGGGCCCTTCTTTGTCCAGCCGTCATTTATATTAGTGTATAGGGTATGGATTTGGACTATTTGTCTCTGAGTACTAATATTGATATTGTAAAACACAGATGAGTTCCTAAGTCACCAAATGACCCATCATGTAATTGCAATTTTTTCCTTATACGAGTCATTGCCTTTCAGATTCTTCATCATCTAGGTCTAACAGTTGGTCTTGTATTGGATAATGGTGATCATCGCAGGGTCTAGCTTAAGCTACACCTCTATGGAATGTGGACATCTCCAAAGTGCATGTAAGGTGTTCTCTTCTTTAGTTTCACACTTGGGGCAGATGCAATTATCAATGAAAGTGTGTTGTTTCCTTCTAATGTTGGCCATGACGGCATGATGGGCTACCAGCCACATGAAGACTATAAATTTACTAGGTGTCCATAGGATCTAGATTAATGACCAAAGCCCATTTACAGGTGCATGGTCATCCGCATGAATAATGTCATAGGTGAAGCTCATGGTATATTTACCCCTCACGTCATGTTTCCAGCTCCATCCATCCTTGCCTTTGGTGTCCATGGGCACGGGCAGATTAGCAATTATATCAACACGTTCCTTTGGTAAGTTGGTATTTAGAAACCCTAAGTTCCAAAATTAATTCAAACTTAGTAGACTGGAGACCCTCAAGTCTTAAATACTCTCTTCAACTGGTCACAAATTGTTGTTTCTTAGATTTTCAAATCTAGGCATCCAATTGTCTGTCTAGACCATCGTAACATCGCTATTTTTGTTGGCTTTGGTAAAGTTAGATCTCACAAAGTTCATCCCTAAATGAAGAGCTCTCTAAAATGGGGTTTCACGACTTCCTTTTTGGTCGTTGAACCCTACATAGTTTTGCTTTAGACCCTCTCTCTAAAGAGATGTTTTGTTATTCATAAACTTCCATGAGTTTTTCCATAGAAGTTCTTTGTTCCAATCAAACATAGACTTAATGCCCAAGCCTCCATTCTCCATATTGGTGCTGACCTTCCACCATGAAACTAGTGCAATAGGACATGTCTTATGACACCCCCCAGATGAACTTGTGTATGATTTTCTCTAGTCTTGTACATACCAAACTAGGAATTTTAGTTGTTTGCATCACATAAGTAGGAAGAGATGCTATTGCAACCTTCATAAGACAAAGTTGTCATTCTAAGGATAAAGTTATGGTTGACACCCATTGATCCTCATCTCCATGCTGCTAGATAGATACAAGTAGGTCGTCTTATTGACTCTTTGATGTAGAAGAGGAACCCCCAGGTACTTACCTAGGTTTGTAGTGCCAGGTATTTTGCTGGTGGAACAAATAGCGGCTCTGGTAGTGTGATCTACATAAGTTGAAAATAAGATCCTCCACTTGTCAATATACTTTTTTTCCCAAAAGTAGCCTCAAAGGTTTTAAAGCACTAGTTTATAATTGCTATTTGTTCTATTTATGCCTTTGCAAAAATTTTAATATCATCTGTGAAGCTGATGTGTGAGATATAGGGGCCTTTTTGAGAGATCTTAATTGGCTTCCACTTGTTGTCATCAATTCTTTGGTTGATTAGTTGTGCTAGACACTCCATACACAACATGAACAAATAGGGAGACAGGGGGTCCCCCTACCTTAGGCCCCTGGATGTTTTGAAGATCGGGAGAGATTGTCTGTTCAAAATAATGTTGGTGTTTCTCACTGATAAGGAATTTAGAATGTAATTCTTGATGCTGATAGGCAAGGACATTCTATTTAGTGTATTTTTGATAAAAGCTTAGGACATGTGATTGTAGGCTTTTACACGATCAACCTTGATGGCAATCTATGGATCACACAAGAATCTTCTCATGTTGTGGATAATCTTCTGGACTAGAACAATATTATCTTATATATACCTTACCAGGATGAAGCTCATCTACACAGGTGAAACCCATTGTGGGATGTAATTCTTGACTCTCTCAACAATTATCTTTGAGGCTAGTTTCAAGCAGGCATTATTAAGAGACATCGATCTCAGATGGTTACAGTTGATAGGGTGCTTCTTTTGGTATTCATATAATACTAGAATTGCCCATCGAATTGTGGATGGGGTCCCCATTCA
Source organism: Alisma plantago-aquatica (assembly GCA_963693085.1). Taxonomy (NCBI): domain Eukaryota; kingdom Viridiplantae; phylum Streptophyta; class Magnoliopsida; order Alismatales; family Alismataceae; genus Alisma; species Alisma plantago-aquatica. The sequence continues at coordinate 744,139,586 of OY856412.1, forward strand.
GCATGCTTCTAACATATTTTTTTCAAAAGGAAAGAGGGATTTTATTCATCTCGCTCCTCTCATGCAAGCAAAAACTTGGTAGCCATTACAACTTACTAAATCATTTGTTGAAATAAATATGGTAGTACTACTACCATTACATGATTCTAAGTTGAGGATGTCAACTAGACTATTTGGGGGTACCCTATAAACAAAGGAACCACCCATGGTTTTTTGGTGAAATTTTACAAGGCCATCAGCAGCCTTGTTCCTCTCTCTGGGGATATTCGAATTCCCTTATGATTTTCCAATTTTTCTTCATGAATAAGAGGTCGGTACCATATGGCCCTACAACTTTAAAGGGATCAGATTTCTTAATGATCTTTCAGACTTCGTACTTGGTCATTGGCGGCCAAATCTTTCTGTTGATGTGTGGTTACGGTTTTGAACATACCTAGTAGCTTCTCTATAATCGGGGTAGAATGCATTGAAGATGTAGTGAACATGCATTGGAAATGATAGGAGACAAGTTGTTGAAGTTTTGTATAGTTAGAGGCTCACTCGCCATGTTCATCCTATAGATTCCTAATACAGTTGGACCGTCATCTACTGTTGATGTGGGCATCATAAAATCTAGTTTTGTTATCACCATATTTAAGCCAGTTAATATGACTGTACTGCTTCCAGTCATCTTCTTCCTTTAGGAAATCCACTTCAAGATCAAGTTCTAGTTGTTGGCAATTGCAGTCTTTTTCCTCATTATAGAAAGTCTCAGATTCCTTTTTAAGCTTGGTGATGTTAGATATAAGAGTGTGTTTGTGCTCACCATGCTTCCGTCTAATTGCTGCATCCCATTCTGAGATCGGTTTTTTCACCTAGTTCTAGGCATCATGGAAAGGTATGTTAGTATTCCAGCGACAGCTCAACAACTTATGAAAGTCTAGCTACCCTTGTCACAAGGCTCTAGTTTTGAATCTCCCCTTCTACTTTGGTGTTCGGATATTGAATATAGCAATGGGATTGTGGTCAGACCTAATCCGTGATGGATTTTCACAGATGTAGTGAGGGTATTTTTGGATCCATTCGGCATTCTCCAGAACACTATCAATCCTTTCATGGAGCAGACCCTTCCTGTAGGTAAACATGTAACTAGAACTGCCAAAAGCAGTTAGTCCTTACTAAATAATAGAGTTCTTAATTTTGTGGCTTCATCTAGATTAAATCTATTACTTCCCATCACCTCATACAGGTTCAACATACAGTTGAAATCCCTCAAAGTGATCCACATCTTGTCGATCAAGAGGTTGAGTTGAATAAGATGTTCCCAGAGGATAGGCCTTCTTCTGGGTCTCGGGGATGCATAGATGAAAATGTAATACACACTTCCATTGACATAGTACTTGTGACTTAGAATGATCTGAACATCACATTCAGTTTTGTTCCAAAGCACCCAAATTCTACCATGAAAGCCTCTTGCCTCGACCTAGTGAGAGATCAAAAAATCGATGTCCTTGATGGCATTTTGCGCTTGTTCACCAGAGATCTGAAGATTGAAAATTGAAACAATCTTAATTTTGTGTTTAAGAATTAGATTCTTAAGTGATTTCCTAGCATTCTTCTTTCCAGTACCCCTGATATTCCAGACTATTGTATTAATCATGGAAAAGATATAAGAATCTTCTACCTGGGTAAAAAAAGTTCCCCTCATGCACATCAACTCCTCTCTTAGCTTTACTCTTGGTTCTGTAGCAGTGATTTTTCTATGGGATCTTTACACCCAAACTCTTCTTCTTCGCCTTTCCTTTCCTACCTATGTGGGAAGCTTTGTTTCTTGTCCCCTCATCTTTTTTCTATCACCAATTATCTACAATATTAGTAGGTTTACCCGAGGTAGTGCTGTCTGGTTGGTCTTTAGTTTTGCCTGACGATCTACCCATGATTACTTCATTTCCTATCAGAACAACAACTGTATGATTCGAGTCAGCTTTTTTATTATTAGTTTATACATGTGTGACAATAGTAGGGTCCTTCTCTTTATTCATGGTTGTAAAGTTATCCCTCATGGACACATCAATATCCTCATTTAGTCGTTGCTTCTTCCTATAGATTTTTGGCCCTCGAGTTTCATCTTGTTTTCTCATTTGTGACTGAGTGCTACCTTCTTCCTCCTACCCCTCAATGTCCTCTCCTTCTAGCATTTGGTATTTGTTGGTCGATGGATTACCCTTTACAAAGTTTTTTCTAGAAGCTTCCTCATTTATCTGTGGAATGTGAATAAGATAGTTTTTACCATAATAGACTTGCAACTTTTCCTCCTCTTCAACCCAGTAGACACTTGATTCCTCAGCTGTGTTATGAACTTTAGGGTTTACTGGGTCCTCATTTGTCCCTTTATAGTTGGTAGCATCGTGATCCAGTTTCCCACATTTGAGGCACATGTTGGGAAGAGATTTTTACTCAATCTTGTACTCCCTCCCCTTGATCAAGATAGAAGAGTGTGTAGGCTATCTGGTATCTATTTCCATGGTGAGTCTAGTGAATCTTCTTCTGGTGTAGTAAATTGAGTGGTCATCTACAATGATAAGGTGACCCACCACATATAATATTTTGTCAAACATCTACCTATTGTAGTAGTGAATAGGCAGGCCTATCACTCCTATCCATGTAACAATGAAGTTAGGAAGACCCTTGAAGGGTTCAAAGTACTCATCCCAGAGCCACACTAGTGGACAACTACCGAAGAGAGACAATGGTCTTTTAGTCAGAGCATTCACCTAATTGCCTCTACTATAGAATTGAACCACATAGTATTGTTCAGCTAACTCGTAGAGTTTAAAACACCCAATTGGCTTCCAAATGAGTTTAAGGCATTTTTCCATTGTTAAGAACTCCACATGTCTATCAAAATTTAATGATTACAACATGCTTAAAAGGTTTGCTCGTGAATTCCTTAGTTTCTTGGGCCACGTAGATCTTGAGAAAACCTTTCTCATAGACCAGTTCAATGTCTTCAAGGTTCGTAATCTCCTCTGGTCTGCCTCACCCAGTAATAGCCTATTTGAAGGATTTTGGTTTCTTTGCTAGTGCATCATCTAACTAAAAGGGGTTTCCATCATCCACATAAGTTGCCTCTCTTAGATATGTAGTTTGATCAGTATCCATCTGGATAATTGTGTCATCTGTGCCACCTGAAGAAACTCCTCTCATACCCTTGTACGTGAGATTTAGTCTGACTTTCTAGAATCAGATCTGGCAGACAGATCTTTCTAGGTGGGAAGTGGTTGGATCTCGCTAGACCTTTCCTCTAGTTATTCTACCATTGTCTTCTAGGGTTTTGCCAAAATCACCCAGATCATTACCAACATCCTCACTCTCGGCACCCACCATTACATCTAGTTCGAGATTTTTCTACATCTCTATATATAAATATATGAAAGTGTGATATTTTTTATTCTTGTGCTGCAAAGCCTCAAGGCTTATGCCTCATCGTTTGGAGACAAAGATGCACCATTGTGCCTCACCCAGGTTGAAAACCATAGATTATAGTCATGGATAAAATCAAAAATTAAAAAACATATAGTGAAAACCACATCCTGGTATCAAATTGTTTCTTAAAGAAATCATCACATATTACAAATCTTTTGTATCTTTCAGCATTGATACATTTCTAGGCTTTCCATTCTAACCATATTCTTAATTTATGATAATTTGAATTGAAGAGTTTCATTTATGATTCGATGTCATATTGTCTATTATGATATCCAACTGGATACTTCCACTTTTAGAATAAAGTCGGTAAATTTTATAAACTACTTCACACTAGGTTTATACGTTCAAATTTCCTTTCTTAGATGCTCCTTTTCAAATTTCACTATGAATATGGACCTAATCTTTTAGGAAACTAGAAATTTGTGCCTAGTTTATTTTCTTCCTTCTTAAATGTGAGTTGGTCCTATAGATATCATGTTGTAGCCTACATTTTTAGTTCTATAACAACTCAATATTGATTTAAATTTTATTCACATCGATCTCTTAATGCCTGACAAAATGTCCTACTAAAAAAATTTCCATTTATTTTGCAACATTTAATGGAAATCGTGTGTGACTTGGATTTCTAGACATAAATTAGAGATTAGTCACATTTCTAAATCATTTATAGAAATACATTTCAATGTGTCTTTCTAGCTATAGGCATTGATGCAAATAAGTTCTGCATGCTCAAGTCTATATCAGAACATATTTAAAGATATAAGATGTTATTCATGATTATATGTATACATTAACATGTCAAAAGACACAACATATAATCATTTATGGAAACATTTTTTCAATTTGTGAACACTAGTAAATGATCTCCTAAAGTTGGCTTATGTTTCAAATTATGTGCATAGATTAGCTTACTGGCAGAACAAAAAATGTGAAGTGGGTTATTTTGAAAAAAAATGGATATCTAGTAGATGTTGGTAGTTGATATGTATTCATAAGTAGAACGTGAAGAACATCATTCTATAAACACAACATAATAAAGATGAAGAAAATTGAATGGTTGTTGAATGGCCATCCATATCATGAATATGCTACATGTTTCCAAGAAATTATTGTTTAACTGTCTCATTATTAACTTAGTGATATAGCAAGCTTACATGAAGGAATGCTCATGAACATATATCTTGAGTTTTTGTTTTCATTTTTGGGATGCATGGGTAAGTAATTTATTGAAAAAATTGTACTAAAAGCAACTTAGTATATTGATACAATAAAGATGCTTTGTAAACAAAATTAAAAGGACGTATCTTATGTGTTTTTTTTTTTGACAGCAAACAGATTCATTCATTACTCAAGCCATACGGCATCTACAAGTAGAGAAGTACAACCAAAAGAAACCTAGATCAGTCAAGAACATAGATCTAACACCACTACCACTCATATTGGAACGAGATTGAAACACTTCTGCATAGAACTCTCTTCTTCGTGGCTGACCAAAACAGCTATTGTGAGAGATACCTTCAACTTGAGCATAAGGCAGCGGCATTAAGCATGAACCCGACTGAGATTTCGTCCGACTGTTGACTCTACCATCCATGGCACGGCTCGAGCAGCAAAAAACCTGAGGTAAAAATGAAAGGAGAGACACCCAAACCCCGAAGGGAAAGACAAACGCCGAAGGAACACGGCGAGAAGAAGGCAAGAAACTGCCTAGAACCAGGATCAAAACGAAAGGCAGGGAGCCGATACAGACTGAACTGAAAAATAGAGTGAAAACAGCAAATCGAGAAACGCCCGCCCCCCAGCAGATACACGCCAAAAGCTTCGTGGCGGCCACCTCCTTGCCTCCACCAAGTGACCAGCTTCACCGGAGACGAAGCCACCATCCAGGAAAGTGCCGCTCCACCACCATGAAGCCCCGATCTAAAGGCACGGAGGATGAAGGCGATGCAGAGGAGAGCCAGCCAGCCACAGCCCCAACGCCGCACGATCTACGAAGAGGACAGTTGCCCGACGAATGCTCAGGGGGAGAGGGTGGCTACACGCCGGCAACCGACCACCTCCCCCAAGCGGGAGAGTCCCACACACGAACCCTAGCCGCGTCCGGAGGGCAGCGGGGGAGTTAGATGCGGGGGAAGGGGAGAACTTGGTTTATGTGTTAATAGTTCAAACATAAACAAATATATGTAGGTTCATTTTGTTAACAAGGTTAAACAAAATAGAGGACATACAACTTGGTAGTATCGAAGTAGCACATGGTGATTTCTATAGCTCAATTCTCTAGACACAACATGGGAAGTTACTATGGCCACAAAAGTATGTGCAACATACTCAGATAGACAAAAACTCATAAATCATAGGTAATTAGTGATTAATGTAGACATGAATAGTTGTATGGAGTACGTCTTATGGTATATAGGTGATGACTTAAGTAATATGGAAAAAGGAAAACAAAGAAGATTTATTCCTTTATATTCTTAGATAAACCAAATTGTAATGTCTCCTATTGAAGGTTCATTAAGTAAAATTTCACTTGGTTTCATTTACCAAATAAAATTTGATTTCTCTAATGGTCAGGAACATTGTTCCTCTATGGTCTTCTTGTGAGTCTTCAATTCCCACTGTTACTCTACGGAGGTTATGATTCTTTATGCTAGTAAAATATTTGGCTCCTAGAATTTTATTTTCAATGTAATTGTATTTTTTAATAAGAAAATTTAGATATATAGAAGATGATTTGCATACAAAATTTTTAATAGATTGAGAACTCAAGCTAGTAAAATTATACTGTAATATACATACATATATACATGTTTTTATTGAATTCATATAAATAATACCTTAATTGCTAAATAAATGAAAAGTATGTGATTTGGGACTACAAATACAAAAAAAACACAATGGATTAAGTCCACTAGGACTAATCGTTGATTCCATTATTTTTTCACAGTTTGTTTTGTAGTTTAGCATGTAACAATTTCATAGATTAAAATACATATCTTTTTTATTGTGCTAGATATCAGTAGTAGGTTGATCATTGTTTTTCATATCATAACATTTTTCACCATGTATGTGCATATATATTTTCCAAATATAATATGGATCTAAATTTCTACTTTATTAACAACAACTGAGGGTGGAGATGCTAGTATACATGGAACCTCCTTCCATCAGCATGAGCAATAATATAAACATTATAAGCCCTTGAGAAATAATCTAGATAAGGAAAATGATAATATCTAGATGAAGAAAGAGAAATTAGATGTAGAGAGAATGAAATGGAATAGGAATGGAGAGAATGTTACCTGGTTATTGTTGCAAACCTGAGAACCTGGTCATGCTATCAAACTAGGGATAATTAATAGCCTTTACAACATATGTTCTACCCATAATGCATGTGCTAGAATTCATTGATTTTGACTGTGATCCTGCTTCAACAGTGAAATAAAGAATCCAGTCGCCCAACATTGAATTGGAGTCACCTCTTTCTGACTTGTTTCTTCTACAAACAAGATGCATGTGTCAACTTGGGCACCCTTAATCTTCTTCTATGGCAAACTCATAAGCCTCCTGCCAAAGCAAGCCTAGGTGGATGATAGCAGTAATGTGCTTGGGCATGGCCTACTAGATTCGAGAGTGGGAAGATGAGCGAAAGATCTAACAATCTAAGGAGGGTAAGAAGAAAGGGTGTGTGAGTTGTGATGACTGGTTAAGGTGAGGAAGAAGTAGAGGGTCATATAGGGGGCGTAGGGTAGAGAACATTTTGTGGAGAGAGAATAAATTTCTTTTTTTTTATAATGTCATGTTAATAATTGTTGATTATTTGTGGTGATTAGAGGGTGGGTGTTTGATGGTGGAATGGGATTACTATTTAGGACAAAATGCAAGGTTATTTGTTGTAGTTAATATTCATTTTTCACTTTTTAGTTGTGGATTACAAAAAAATTCTAAAACTTGTCATTTCTTTGACCAATTATGTTGCTCTTTTTGTAGTGTTTGCTCAACAAAACACTTTCTTTACCATTTCAACAAACATTGGCATGTGAAGTTACATGTTCGAGTTGGCATACTCCTTCCTTGTCAATTTGTGTCGCCAAAATCAATGAATGTTTATTTTACCTACCCTCCTCTAACTATGGAGGTGATAAATGTATGGTTCTAACCTAGTGGTCCCATGTCCCATTCTACTAGTTACAAAATATTATAGAAGTATATAATTACATGGGTGATTTGCATCATCTATACAATGCTCTAGCCATCAATGTACCTCCCTTATGTGCATAAGTCTTCTATGGGTTTTCTAGTCTCATGGATTTGTTTTCATTTTGCAATTCAATGATCACATGTGCATGTTTATGCGGCACATGACAAAAAAAGTTCATAACAAGAGAATCAACATTTTATCCAAATTGATTGGAGAAATGTAACAACTCAATTTAGTAACAAAATTGAATATCAAAACATAGTTGAATCTCATAGAATTCTTGCATTACCAATTTGAATTATATTATACCTTTTTCTAAATTAATATTACTGAATCACTATGAAAGTTTTCTCCCTTCAAAAGAGTTTGGTATTTTTCTTATAAATATTGTTCCATTCAAATATATTTTCTGATTTATAGTTATTTCTACAATACTAAAATGCTACTCATAATTGCAGATATTAGAGTATGTTTGAAAAAGAAGAGAGAGAAAAATATAAAGATAGAAGTTGAAAATTATCATTGTACAATGAAAAACCAGATATTTTTACACAAATGTGTATACATATTGTAGCTAAATGGGGGTGATAGATAAGGTAGTGGAAACAAAAGTTAAATCATGATTCCTCTAGAAAGCAAGATCACGTCAACAATAATGTATCTAGGAAGACAGGTTTACAAGGTCATATCTAGTCCTAGAGCAAGTCCATCGACATTACCCTTAATAGTAGCATCGTGCTTCTTCTTCAGGAAGCAGCACACTCCTTCAGAAGCAGCAATACTCGAACAGTCATCACAAATGGCCTCCTAGTCGGCTATCCACAAACAGTAGTTGACAGAGTTCTCCTAGCAGCAAAAGTCTCCTGCCTCTAGAGAGGTTAACGTGCACTATCGAGAACTCCATGTTGCACTACCAGAGCTAACGGGAAGGAGTTGTCCCCTTCTTTTGGCGTACTAGTCACTATCATGCCCTCCCACAACTATTCTCAGTTGTTCGCTCCCTCGTTGTCCCTCCCTGTAATGGGTAGGACTTGCTTAGGCTCTCTAATGGTTACCACAACTAGAGAGGACAACAATTTTCAATGCAACTGATTCTCAATTGTGTCTCTTGGGAATCCTCCAATACCCCTCTATTTATAGTAGAGTCTAGGGTTAGGGTTCCCAGTCAGTGTGGGAGTAGAAGGGTCAATAATTTTCATGAATCTTGTAGCCTATGACAGGTGAACAAATTTGTTCACTAGTGAACCAGTCGATTGGCATAGTGAGTCGATCGGTTCACACATTGGACCAGTCGTTTCACAAGTTTCCCAAATTACAATTGAATTCACAATTCATTTCCAATTAATGATCAACATTAATCTTTATACCAATCTAATTGAATAAAGTGAAACGGTCGAATTTTCTCATGATTCATGAAAGCCACCGGAAGCTTTGGTTGGCTTAACTAAGTCGATCGATTCACTAGGTGAACTGGTTGTCTAATCAACCTAAGATGATAGGTTCACCCAGTGATCTGATCAGTTGGTGTCCCAACTCATACAAAAATCAGCCAAATCAATTTTCAATCAACCTGATACTCCAACCAGTTAGTTCAACACTTGAACTTGATGGTTCTGAGTTCAATTAGTTGATCTTTTGTTTAATTGAATACCTAAACACCTTTAGTATTCAATCTAAGCATCATTCCTGAATATACTCCCTTAATCTAAGTGTATCCTATGTGTGAGACCCTATAGGTCCAGAATTATGTTGGCAGCATGTCTCCATAACCAATTATGACATCATAAGCAAAGAGTGGTACCTAGTCAAACATCATTGCTACCCAAGTAATTCAGAATGTTGGAGAACAACTTCAACCTACAATTTGTGACCAGTGTTACCATGATCGTGTAATTTCTTTGTCTTTGATATCCAAATTGAACTCAAGGCATGGAATTGTCATCCTCTCAATGTTCATCCATGTCCCTTGAATAAGAGCTGACTATGTGAGATGCATATGAGTTCACATATCATATATTGAATCACATGAGTACGTTGTACATTTCTCAATTTCTTATCAAGAGGCATGGATATCAATCCCATATAGGAGGGACAAATCCCATTTACATCACTCACACTCAATCTATGATGCAATGATCTTTTGAGATTTTTTAATCCTTAATGAGATATTCAATTTATGATTTCATATTATATCAACAATCCAAAATGCTTTCTTGATGTTTGGAGGATGCTTGAACTTAAATTTATGATTGATACCTAAGTTTGTGCATTTTGGGAAGAAAATATTCGACTTGTCAGTTTTACTATAATAGCACCAAAATGGAATGGAATGTGTCTCGATTGATGATAAACATGCTTTCCAAATTTTCACAATATTGAGATTTTCCTAGAGGGATATATTAGAGTTTGAAATTTCGAAGATCAGACTTCTATTTCCAAACTCATCTCCACTGCTTCTCATTGACGACGGGTGAGAAGAACCGAGAGAATTAGAGGACGTGATAAAATTCTGGATGGATTCCAAATCTCTACGAAGTGCTGGCGTGAAGAACCATTGTGTGTAGATGTAGCACTCCTTGGCATTGCCACAATGGATGTGGGAGGCCACAAGCTCATGGAAGATGAGATTCACAAATGCATAGGGACTCTCAACATACTGAGAATCTCAAAGAAGCATTGTTGATGGTTAGGGAGGAGGATCCAATAACTCATTCTCCACCCCAGAATCTCCATTGTCAATGATAGGGAGAAAATCATAATAGAAACAGAGGTAGCTTTGCACCGTGGAGGTTCGTCGTCAGTGTAATTGGAGTATGAATAGTTGTTTGAAGGGAGAGTATGCACCGTGATACCATGCCGAGACCATGCTCGTCACCATCATGATTATGGATCCCACATTTGGATGACCTTTCATGGATCAGAGTCGGGTTGGAGAATGCCAGAGCATTTATGTGTGCGGCGGTAATTCATAGACAGAGAACAGACAGTGGCAAGCTCCTCCAGCCACCATGAGTAGACACGGTGAGAACGTGATCACGTGAAGGAGAGGAAAGTCAATCCCAATCGCTCACTAAAACTCTTCTACATGGTGCGGCAGCCATGGACGATTGCACACCAGCAATCATACTTCTGACAGAGGCACACGCGGGCGTCAAGCTCAGCAATCGTGAGAATGTGTAGAAGAGGGAGAGCCTGAATCGAGTTGAGTCTCCCAAATTGCCTAGAGAACTCGTCGGCTCAACACAAGAAGAGGATCTGAGGGCACACCCTCAAAGCCACATATATGAACTTGATTGGTAGAAAAAGGTAAAACTATCATAAAATAAGTAGATCTTCCATAATTCAATAAATAGATCATTTACTAAAAAAACTACAGACAAGGTATCCAAATTTTTAGAAAAATAAGCAGAATAATATGGAACCGTCTAATCACTATTTTGAAGTTATAATTAGAGGAATGTCGTGAAAGAATTGTAATTCTAATATCATATCTAATAAATATTAATTGATGATCCAAAATCATGATAATGGACCAATAACTCCAGAATCTTATATATAATCCATCTGACATCTGGATATTGTAATTTGCTTTATATAGATATTTAGGGCAAATAACCCTAATTAATGTGCAATAACTACAAATATGCTTAAGAAACCCTGGAAATTACAGAGTAAGATCATATCAGTAATTGGAAGCTAATGTGTAATTTTAAGATCATAATTAAGCATATAAATCATGTTACATGTTAAATGATCCTAAAATTATGAGGAAACCCTAGTATGATTAATGAATGTAACCTAAGGTTAACACACACACACAAAGATATGAAAACTAATGTTCATACAAATGAACCATAATCTACAACATGATCTCAGTAAGAATATTCCAAGATATTAAGACAAGTAATTATGGAGATATCCTAATGGACCAAGCTAAACCCTAAAATGGACATAACGAGGGTTGATATGATGAGAATCTGAACATGGTACATGTGGACTTGTCTTTATCAGGGCTTGACCAAGGTTAGAGTGGACTCAAGAATATGTGAATTATGTTTATCTTTCTTTAAGGTATGATTTACCTCTTACTTGGCCTACTATTTAGTAAGGTTATATTATGTGTGTAAAAATAATTGGCATATGATATTGGATGAAATGATTATTCATGTATGATATCTTTCTTGATTTTCTATTCTTATAGTTATGAAACATGAAACATAATATATATGTTCCATTATATCCAAGCACTTCAACTCTTTGGTAGTAGAGTGTTGGAAAGTAAAGTACTTCAACTCATTGGTTGTAATGTACTTGGAAGTGATCCAACTCTTAGGTAGTAGATCACATTGTGAAATGATCCAACTCTTTGGTAGTAGATCATAAAGGCCTTAATGCATTCAACTCTTAAGTAGTAAATGCATGAATGATATAATGGAATATATGCCTAGAAGACATGTTCTCTTTTATAAATAAACATTTGTGGTCATGTTTACTTTTGTTATATTTGTTTACTACCACCAAGTATTAGTTTTATCTTATTGCCAAGTCATAGTAATGAGAGGTATACAAAAATACATGTAGGCGTAATTAGTACAATATTTTAGAATATTGTGTTGATGTATACTGCATGTAATCTTTTGTTTAGGTGTTGTGGACATGTGCTCTTGAAGATCCATGATAGTTGTGAGTTATGTGGGAAGCATATGTACAGGTGGACCTATTGTCTTAAAATCCTATTGTAGAATGCAGTACATGCATTTGTAAAAATTTACTATTTAATATGTAATCTCAAAAGTTGTAACAATTCATTTTGTAATTATATGTTGAATGGTGAACATGTGTTGTATGCTTTTGTTCTTGTTCGTGTGCATGTGCTATTGTTGTTTCCTTCTAACTTCCTTTGATTTTCTTATTCTTAGCCTAGTGTCTGATATTTAAATTGGGATTCTCGTTGAGATGAGGTTTCAATTTTGGATGTCACACATTAGCTTAACTTTTAGAAAATTTGAGGACGTCACACAATCCCCATTTATCACAGTGCACCTGAGTACCACCTTTATGGCAACCCTTATTCAGGATCGCAGTGGATGAGGTCAAAGTACATGAATGACATGTGGTGAATGTAGTAAGTTTAGGTCTAAGAATCACAATCACCACTATCACTGTGAGAGATGATTTTGACTACCATTCCATGTTCTCCATGTATCACTCTCATGATGGGTTTGTTTAATATACTATCTATAAGATGTACATGTGTGCTTGACTTGATATCATATATTATGACTAATGAGATTTTATCATTAGTCAACACACACTCCAGTCTTATCTATTACTATCATCTATTATGCTTCCACGGTAATATCTGACTAGGGACAAAACAAGAATGTATGTACTCTTAGCATCCATATGATCTCATTGTTCAAGTCACATACTTGAAGACATACGTCATCAAGTAACATCATTCTTTAGACATATACTATGTCTATGTCATCATCTCATGTCTGAGACAAACATAATATATAGAATTACTATTATTATTTATCAAATAAAGTATTTAATGCACATTTTAATCACCATATGATTGGCTCTCTAGGCATACATACCAACAGACTCCCACTTGCACTTAGAGCCAATCACCCACAAATTGTATTCCAAGTGATCTTAACATGCCATCATATTTCTGTTGTGCAAGTGCTTTTATAGAGGGTTAGCAATGTTTCCTTTAAGTCATCATATTGCAAGTTTCACATCTCTTAGTTGTACGACTACTCGTATGAGATGGAAGTGCTGAAGTACTCTATTTGGGATTCCTTGCCTAGAAATAGTTCCATTGTTGTCACAATATTTCTTCTCACAAGATCATTTATATGAACTTCAAGATCCATACAGTGTCATCTGTTGTTCTCATAACACAGAGATACTCAACTTCTATTGTAGAACAAACAACTATCATTGTGGCATTCAACTCATAAAAATGAGATTAACTATGCGGAAGCATTTCGTTAGCAGCGGAATTACTAAAAATCACTAAAAATTAAAACCATTTATCGAGAGATCCATTCACAGGAAAACTCTTTCATTTAGAAAAAAAGTAAAACATTACATCCTAGTTCATATATATATACATTACATGTATCATTGCACCACGAGACATATATGCACAAAATCTCAGATCGAAGTATCAAAACACTAACTCCTAGGACCCAAGAGTACAGAGACGACTATAGGACTATCTACAAAAAAAACTAGACAGCCAATGTCTCCACCTATTGCATCACTGCTGTCCCTATGACTGTTGCTGCTGTTCCCCTACAGAAGAGTTTCTACCTTGATGTATGCGTCTACCTAAAAACATTGAATTCCACAGGGGTGAGACAATTATAAAAATGGCCCCAGCGGGAGATATAACTCTCCACCAAAACATTGTCATTGCAGTTCAAATAGAAATAAACTGAATAGTGGGATAATATAAATCAATAGAAGGTGAATCAACATCTATACAAATTAGAGCAACATTCTTATGCAAGTATTTCAATTATAACTTGATATAGCAGCATGTCTCATATTCAATATGATTTAAAGGAACATCAGGATATCTATGTATCAAGGACATGCTAAACAATAAGACATCAACCAATGATTCTCGCATTTCAATCTTATTAAATTACACTACACAACTGATTATATTTTACAAACAGATTTAAGCTCTAAGGAGATGAGGTATACCGCTCATACTCCAACTGACCATTTCTAGAATTGAAATCGATACCATAAATAAGCCAATGGAAGAGTCGGATTTCCATGACCTCCCACATCCTGGTCAGCACATGACTACAAGCAGGACTATGTCAACTGCTCAAATAGCTTTCCAGGGTATACTAGAACTTCGCTATAGAGTTACAGCGTCAACTGCACTCTCATCGGCAATTGAGGGCATCGATGTTTAACTCTGTCGACCTGACATAAAATAACATTGGGATATTAATGATACATTCATCCCAACTATCATGAAATTTAAGATTCATTTGTCTCGACACATGAAGGATTGAGAGGTCTAATGTTTACCTTCCCTCAATCTCTTCACCTGGACGTAAGGATATTTTTGCCCATTTACCCCTTCATATTCAAAATATGTGAATTCTAGGAATTCCATAGAAAACCTGTTTCACCATCACCAACTGCTGACGATGATGGATCTATGGTCAGAGCACTACATGAATAGATTTCTCTTGATTAATTAAGTACATTTTCATATTCTTTTAGCATCAGGAAAGTTCTCAAACAAAACTTATTATGACAATGCTATAAAGAAACATGTACTTTTTTCATCAATTACTTAACAATCTTTAAAAGGCATTGGGGACTCAGCCCCTTACTTCAAAGTTGGGAATTTTCATCCTATCACAATATCATCACCATAATCATATGGCCCTGGGTAAACCCTTGATTCCTTATTAAGAATTGTTACCACTTTTCCAGGTAACCATCACCTTCAGGTCAATTGACCAAGGCAAACATGATATTTGCTATTACAAGCATCACACATGGTACTTGAGGCTCATTAACTCTCTTGTTACCTCTTTCTAGGCAGCAAGGTATACTATGGCACTCAAAGTACAATCACAATAGTGAATTAAACATCATAGCTCATACCTGACCATGATCATCATTTCAACATACCTGCATGGTTAGCACAGATGATAACAGTGATATCAATTGCATGACATAACCATGCACAACAAATATGAATTCACTATTCATGGGTAACACCACTATTCCCTTACCAGGGTTTGGGTTTCCCATTTCATGTTACTTAAGGATAAACATCCCATTATCACATCAAAGATATGGTTTTATCATCATATTGCCCAAGATTAGGGTTCGTTAATAAATACATAGTATCACCCTGGATTTGAGCTCCACTGAACATCAAACATCAGGGTTTCTCATGTAACCATCCTCAGTTAAGGTTTCACATCAAAATTCACCCTATAAACAATTTACATTTAATAATCCACCTTTAGGGTTTACTATTCATCCCAATTAGGGTTTCATATTCCATCACCCATAATTAGGGTTTACTATTCATCCCAATTAGGGTTTCATATTCCATCACCCATAATTAGAGTTTACTATTCATCCCAATTAGGGTTTTGGATCACATTACTCTTGATTAGGTCTATGCACATCATTACCCTGAATTAGGACTACATCCATACCTTGGATTAGAGTTTCAATTATAAATTGCCATGGATTAGGGTTAAGGTTCAACAACCTTGTGGATTAGGGTTTATGTTCATGATTAGGGTTTCATGATCTCTTTACTTAAGGATCATACCCTAAATCACCACATGAATCATACTCATGTATCAACTCCATGCTATCATTCCTCTCAACTTGATTAGGTCATATCAACCCTTAGTCAAGTTCATACAACTATGAATGACATAGTGTACTAAGTCATTTCTCTTATAAGCAATTAGGGTTCCTTCCTTAATTGACATTAATCACTTAGGTACTATTAGGGTTTTAACCTTTGTACCATCATTGATTAACATTACTAACCATCATTGGATTATTGGAACTATCATTACCTTCAATATCCAAATGATTGAACCATTAACAACCTCCATGCGGTTTTGAAGTTTCATCACCAAACGGTTTTGAAATAGTTTGCCACCAAACGGTGTTGAAATCGTTTGACCCCAAACAGGTTTGAAACCGTTTGGCCCCAAACGGTTTCAAGACCATTTGGTCTCAAACGGTCTCAAGATCGTTTGGCCCAAATCAGTCCCAAAACCGCAAGGGCTCACTAGGTCATTTCTCCATCAAATCGATTTCCAATTGCACCATTGAATTGATCATTGATTATTCAATTGAAGGGTTCATCAATCTAAACCATTAGATCATCATCCATGGGTCAAGGATCAACCACTAACCCACAAAATGGTTTTGAAACCGTTTGGTCCCAAACGGTCTCACGACCATTTGGGCTCAAATGGTCTCAAGACCGTTTGACCCAAATTATCTTGAAATCATTAGGACCAATCAAGGATTTCTTCAATCAACTTGATTAGGGTTTCCACTTAAAGGATAGTGCTTACATTGGATCAATCAATTGAGTCCATTGGATCATCATCCAACATGTGATTAGGTTCAGACCTCAAATGGTCAACTAAACCAAACGGTCAACTCATCCATGCAGTTTGGAGTCCAACTTCACCAAACGGTTTGCAAACCGTTTGGTCTCAAACGGTTTGGTGAAATCGTTTGGACCAAAGGTCCAAGACCGTTTGCTCTTGATTTTTAAATGAAGGTGTGTGCTTATGAATAGGTTATCATCTTCAACATTTAGACTCACGAAACTACTGCCATTTTCCATGGCAATTCCATTAATCAAGCAAGGCTATTGCAATAATAACAATTAACTCATTTTCATGAAGAAATCAAATTCAATGACAAAGATTAAGGGTTTAAGTTATATAACCCGCCTTCAAATATGATCCCAAGCTCCACACTTCACGGATCCAATGGTGCTTGAAGCTCTAGCAACCTCCCTAGGTCGTTTCTCATGCTTTTGGAGTGAAAGGATCGGCTAGGGTTGAAGATAGAGTGAAGAAATGAAGGAATCATGCATTGTTTTATGATTTTCACCATGAAATCAAGAAAAACGAAGGTCAAAGGCTTACCAACAGGTTGGGGGCGTCCTTCCTGCTGTTCATAGCTCTCTTGGTCGATTTTGCAAGCAAGGAGAAGAAAGGAATCGAAAAAGATCCTTAGGTGGGTTGGAAAAGACTCTTTTATAAGAAAATTGATGAAAGAGAAAATGTTTTATAATAATCAATTAATTCCAAAAATGTTGCCACCACTTCCTCCTTGTTTTTCTTGCATGCAAAGGAAACTCAATCCCACCGAGCTCCCTTCCATTATCCATGGATTAAGGGAAAAGAAAATAACCACCTTAATCCCTTATAATATTAATATATCTTTTTGAGTGGACATTCTTTTCCTTATAATAAGGTGAGTGGAATTTCACCTCCTTAGGATATTTTCAGTCCTTGCAAAGCTCAAAGACGTCGACACACACATATGAATTCCACCATTTTAATTTTGGTTGAAGGCCCTTCAATTATTTTATTTATTTTTGCATTAATGTTTCCATTATGCTTAAATCTTGATTATTTTAATATCAAGATTCTCTCTCCTTCAACTTAATTCAACTGAGGCGCCCCTCTCATTTTATTTTATCCAAATGATGCCAAGAAACATTAGGGACCTTATTGAAGTGGTAATTTACATATTGCACCCTAGGTTTTGGGTAAATTGCACATTACACCAAAACTAGGTTTTCATGCACAA
Organism: Alisma plantago-aquatica; assembly: GCA_963693085.1. NCBI lineage: Eukaryota > Viridiplantae > Streptophyta > Magnoliopsida > Alismatales > Alismataceae > Alisma > Alisma plantago-aquatica. The sequence continues at coordinate 744,157,614 of OY856412.1, forward strand.
ACATTGCTTTATCAGCTCTTTCCTGGTATTTCAGGCTATCACAAGCCATACCTCTGCATAATTTTCACTCTCATGATGATTTTTCACATGAGGAACATATTATCATGCACAAATTGCAAATAAACCCCTCAAATTGGGTAATTTGCACTTTAGTCCATAACAGGCAAAATATTGATTTCAAAAATATTCAAAAAGGACTAAAATTGTAATATAAGTTCCTCTTGAGCCTTAATTACTTTTCAAAAGATAATAACATGCCTATAATCACTTTTATTATGCAAAACACCTAGGGTTAATTCACAACCCAGGTCAGGGATGTTACAAGTTTATCCACCCCTTACAATGATTTTGTCCCCGAAATCATCAATAAAACATTAAGAGAAAAGAGTAGGATATTTCCTCCTCATCTCATCCTCTAGTTCCCACGTAGCTTCTTCAATGCCACGGTGATTCCAGAGAACTTTTACAAGATTAATGTCTTTCTTTTTCAACTTTCTTCTGTCAAGAATCAACACTGGCCCTTCCACATAAGATATGTCCTCATTTTAGTTCTACCTCCACAGGTTGTAGAACTAACTCAATGTCAGGATGACACTTCCTCAACATAGATATATGGAACACTGGGTGCAATCTATGCAACTCAGGTGGTAACTCTAGCTTATAGGCTACCTTTCCCATCCTTCCAATGATCGGATAAGGCCCCATAAATCTCGGAGCTAACTTCCCTTTCTTTCCAAATCTCAGGATACCTTTCCAAGGTGAAACCTTGAGGTACACCCTATCTCTAACTTGGAATTCTAAGGGTCTATGACGCTTGTCAGCATAGGATTTCTGTCTATCCTGGTCTATTTTCAACTATTGTTGTATAATCTTTATCTTCTCAGTTGTTTGTTGAACCAACTCAGGACCCAAAAGTTGATATTCACCAGTTTCATACCAACATAGGGGAGATCTACAACGTCTACCATACAAAGCCTCATATGGTGCCATCTCTAAACTGTGTTGATAGTTGTTATTAAAAGCAAACTCTATCAAGCTCAGATGTAGATCCCAACTCCCCACAAACTGAAGGACACATGCCCTAAGCAAGTCCTCTAAGGTTTGTATCGTCTTCTCAGACTGTCCATCTGTCTGAGGATGAAAAGCTATACTAAACTTCAGCTGAGTGCCCAAAGATTTATGAAGTCATTCCCAAAAACGAATCGTAAACTGAGGACCTCTATCAGAAACTATGGTAATTGGTATCCCATGCAGCCGCACTATCTCATCTATGTAGATTTGTGCAAGCTTCTCAATCGTATAGGTTGTTTTGACAGGTAAGAAATGTGTTGTCTTTGTCAACCTATCAATTATTACCCAAATGAAATCATGAATTTTGGTTGTTCTAGGAAAACCAACCACAAAGTCCATAGTTACATGATCCCACTTCCATTGTGGTATAGGCAGGGGTTGCATTGTTCTTGTGGGATTCTGATGTTCAGCTTTAACTTGCTGACACACTGGACACCGCATAACAAACTCAGCAACATCCTTCTTCAAACTAGGCCACCAATACATATCTTTCAAGTTATGATACATCTTGGTTCTCCCTGGATGCATAGCATACATTGAAGAATGAGCTTCTTCCAGAACTAACTTTCTTAAGTTATCAACGTCAGGTACTACAATCCTATCATGGTAACAGACTACCTGATCATCAGAATCATGGAAGCCATCATGTGTCTCACTTCCATATTCTGATCTAATCTGTTGAATCATAGAATCAGTCTGTTGTGCCTCCCTAATATGTTGTCTTAGAGTTGCTTATATGTCCATCTCAGCCAACAACCTGGCTAACAATGACACTTTAAGTTGTACATTATTTTGCCTCAAGGAGATAAACATATCTCTCATAGAGCACACTAAGGAGTTTAGCTGTGCTTTATCTAGGGTTGGTGTTGCTGATTTTCTACTTAGTGCATCAACTACCACATTGGCTTTCCCTGGAAGATAATCAATTGTACAATCATAGTCCTTGATTAACTCCATCCAGCGGCGTTGCCTCATGTTAATCTCATGCCGAGAAAAGATATACTTCAGGTTCTTATGGTCTGTGAAAATCTAGAATGTCTCTCCATAGAGATAATGTCTCCAGATCTTCAAGGCATGGACCACAACAGCTAACTCTAGATCATGTGTCGGATAATTCTCCTCGTGTTTCTTAAGATGTCGAGAAGCAAAAGAAATCACTTGCTTATCCTACATCAACACACATCCTAAGCCATTCTTAGATGCATCACAGAAGACTATGTACCCCTTTCTGTGCTCAGGTAGCACCAATACAGGTGCACATGTGTACCTTTCCTTCAGCAACTGGAAAGATTGTTTACACTTGTCATTCCAGACAAAAGGAATCTCCTTCCTTGTCAACTTGGTTAGGGGTAAGGCTATAGAACTGAAGTTCTTAATGAACCTCCTGTAATAGCCTTCCAGTCCTAGGAAACGTCTTATCTCAGTCGGTGTCTTTGGTTGCTCCCATTGCAGGACAGATTCCACCTTCTTAGGATCAACACAAATACCTGAGGCAGATATTACGTGCCCAAGAAAGGAAACTTCTGGCAACCAAAACTCACATTTGCTAAACTTAGCAAATAACTTATGCTCCCTTAGCAAAGTCAGAGCTTGGCGAAGATGCTACTCATGTTGTTGAGCATCTCTACTATATATCAGGATGTCATCTATAAAGATGACAACATACTGATCCAGAAAAGGTCGAAAGATTCTATTCATGAGTTCCATAAATGGAGTTGGTGCATTAGTTAGTCCACATGACATAACTGTGAACTCATAGTGACCATACCTTGTCCTTAAGGAAGACTTAGGTATGTCACCCTCCTTGATATGTAACTGATGGTATCCCGATCTCAGATCTATCTTAGAAAAGATAGTCACACCACACAACTGGTCAAACAAGTCATCAATCCTTGGTAGAGGATACTTGTTCTTTATAGTTACCTGATTTAACTATCTATAGTCAATGCATAACTGCATCGACCCATCCTTTTTCTTAACAAAAAGGAGTGGATCACCCCAGGGTGAAGTGCTCGGTCAGATAAAACCTTTCTCAAGAAACTCTTGTAGTTGTTTCTTGAGCTCTGCCATTTCAGCAGGCGCCATCCTATACGGCGTTTGTGTTATTGGTTGAGTGTACGGGATTAGATTTATTTTAAAATCAATCTCTCGGGGCGGCGGAACACCTGGAAGTTCTTTAGGAAAAATATCTTCAAATTCCCTGACTATAGGAACTTCAGCAGGATGAGGGCTTTCCATTGTGGTATCTACCATATGGGCTAAGAATGCAAGGCATCCTTGTCTCATCAACCTCTCAGCTACCATGGCTGACATAAGACATGTTGGAAGAATCTTTCTATCTCCCTGAAAGATCCATGTGTCACCACTATCTATGAACACAGCTTGCTTGGAACTACAATCCAAGACAACCTTATACTTCTCTAAGGTGTCCATCCCAAGGATTATATCAAATCCATGCATCTCAAGTGGTATAAGATCCACTTGAATGCGGTGATCAGAAAAGAAAAGATTGCAGGGAGAACACACTTCCCGTAATACTGCAGATCCCATCAAAAGTGTCTCTAACAGCAAGCTATCTGCTCTATGACTAACAATCATATTGCAGTCATAAATCACTTCTCGAGTGATGAAAGAGTGTGTAACACCTGGATCAATTAACACAGATACGAAGCAGGATAAAGACATATCAGAATAAAGTAGTTCCATCTGACCTGTCACAACCTGAGGGTTGACTACTGCTTTAGGATGGTTCATAGCATAGAACCTAGTTGTCGCTTGTTGTTGACCCTGTGTTTGATTATTGTATGTTAAAGAACCAGCTTGGGACGCTGGTCCACGTCCTCTAGAACCACTGCCATGTTGTTGTCTCTGAGAGCCCTACTGACTCTGCCTCGATTGCTGGGTCACATTCCTGACTTTCTCAGGACAGTCTCTCACCACATGGCCTTATTTTCCACATCTATAACAGGTTATATTCCCCCTTGGTGGTCTGGGTGGTCCTGTTACTGACATTGAGGCTGAGTTGTGAGCTCCCTTTGGTGGTAAACTACGATTTCTACCCTTACTTGGCGTCCACTACATCTGGGTATTAAACCTTGGTGGTGGTGTAGGCACAGAATACCTTGGTTTCTTGAAACGCCCAGCACTCTGTCCTTGAAACTGTGGGTATTCCTTCTTACCATTGGTCTGTCGCTTCTCAAATACAGACCTCTCTATGCATCTTATAGACTCCACGAAAGTAGCAAACCTCTCCCAGTTCTCCAAGGTAGATACCGGAGTGGTTAATTCCGCATTTATCCCCTTCTCAAACTACTGAATTCTCTCCCCATCATTAGATGCCATGTACGAACAGAACCGCAACAACTCCATGAACCTAGCCTCATACTCGCTAATGTTCATAGGCCCTTGCTGAATCCTCTCAAACTGAGAGATCTTATCATCTAGATACGTCTTGGGAAAGTATCTAGTGACAAATTCATGCCTGAATTCATCCCATCCAATCACAACTCCAGGTCTTTTGCCCTCCTCAATGGTCCACCAGTTGCCAACACTCCCTTTGAGGAGATATACAACATGTCTGACCCTCTCATCATCAGGAAGCATGAGGATTCTGAAGGCTTTTTCCAACTCAGTCAACCATAGATCAGCATCTACTGGATCGGATGTACCATCATACTCTAAGGCCCCTACCCTCTTCAGCATTTCAAAAGTCTTGCCGACACCATGCCTTTCATCATGAGGTGGTGCCCTGGGTGTAGGTACTGGCATTCTATCTGTCATGTGGGTCATAGCTGCCATAAAATGCCTGAGCATATCCTGAAAGGCTAGGTTCCCCATATCAGCTGGGTTGAACTGGGGTTGTTCACGTACAGGTTCCTCCCTATCCTGATCTGATGCACCTCCTCCCGGTGCAACAACACTGCTCTCAACATCATGTTCATCGTGTGATCCAGACATCTTTAGTTCTTCTTCTCCTATATGAGAAGAAGACACTATCAGATAAATTGGAAGACACTAGAACAGACTCAACTACCTTAATCCTATGTCTCTGTAGACTCAGCGAACCTAGAGCTCTGATACCACTCTAATTGTGGCATTCAACTCATAAAAATGAGATTAACTATGAGGAAGCATTTCGTTAGCAGCGGAATTACTGAAACTCACTAAAAATTAAACCATTTATCGAGAGATCCATTAACAAGAAAACTCTTTCATTTAGAACCAAAGTAAAACATTACATCCTAGTTCATATATATATACATTACATGCATCATTGCACCTCGAGGCATATATGCACAAAATCTCAGATTGAAGTATCAAAACACTAACTCCTAGGACCCGAGATGTTATGACCCACTCCATGATTATCTAGTAAGTATCATGATTAGTACATAATTAAGTTAATTGAGATAAGTTAAGTGCTCATGTGATGGTTAGTGCATCATCAAGTTGATTAAGCTGAATTAAATACATAAGCCACAATTAGTGCATAATTAAGGTGATTTAGGTTCAGTTAAATGCCAAGATGCAATTAGTGATTTGACCCATTGTGACAAGATACTAATTGTGATTTCTTGCTTTGAGGTCATCGTGGATTCTGTGATTGAAGTTTTGCAAAAAGAATCATTTGATTCGGACCCTCAAGGCAAAAGTTATAGCCTTTTCACTTTACTTGGACCTAATTTGCAAATTTCCCAAAGTTAGGCTATATCTTTTCTTTTATTCTTCTGTTTTCTTCTTTATCCCATTTTCCCTTCACCCGATAGATTAGAACAGCCGCTAAGCGGCGCTTGACCGGCAGCAGGAGGCGGATGGCGATCCATGGGGTGATTTTCTTGAGCCTAGAGCTCCGACCAGCAACACCATCTTCTCCTTCTTCTCCTTCCTCCTTCCTTCCTCCACCACCCCCTTCCTTCTTCCTCGCCTAGCTGCGCCCTACTTGCAGGGTGACGCCCCCAAGGAGATGTGCGGTCGTAAGCTAGCAGTAGCAGCCGAAGGTCAAGCACTAACGGCCAGGAGTTAGCACGACGACGCCACCCTTCCTCCTTACCTCCTCATCCTTGCCCTAGCGGCACCCACCTACAACCCAACATGCTTGAGCGCTCCTATAGCTGTGGCCAAAGCAGTGGCAGCAATGGCCAGCAACTAGGGCCGGCGACCAGGATCCTCTTGGGCGCGAGGGCTGCACCAAGCAGTGTTAATAAGTTCGGCCAAGAGGCCTAATCAAGAATCAGCAGTCAATAGACAAGTTCCAGCACCATTTGAGCTAGATCTCCTACCTGTACGTGTGTGCAGGTTTTTGTTCGATTGCAGGAACAGCAAGATGATCGGTCGAGTTGTGAAGCAATCGGTCGAGTTTCTGACCAATCGGTCGAGTTTCAGAGTTGTGAGTGGCAGTTCATTCAGAAATCATTATCTAACTCAATTTAAGTGTTTAATTGCTTCAGTGTCAGTTGGTATAACTCCTAAACAGTGTAGCACATACAATAGAGTATGATAGATTCATTGGAACTTGAAATACGTAATATGATTGATGAAAATGATAGAATTTTCTGTATTACAACTGCAATGTATACGTTGAGCATAAAATGGATGTTTAGCATCGAAACTGGATAAGTTGATACTGAGTCATGTTTAAAGATGACAAATGATGTATATGTGTTTTCAAGTGATGCTCAGAATGTGAAATAAGTATGAAATGTGATATTCGTGTTTAAGTGTTTATATGTTAATCAGTTAATAGACTTAGGTGCCCCAACACCGTAGAACCCCATTGCGCGGTCTGTACCTTTGGGGTAAAATGGTCAGCCCTGGGGATATGCCCAGGCATAGGAGACTCGTGTCCAACAAATACCGAATGTCTCGGTGACACGAAGTCTGAGAGGTAGGATCCCAGTCAGCCCTGGGGATACGCCCAGGCATCGGAGATCCGAGAGAATGTCTCGGTCACCCTGGGGATACGCCCAGGCATCGGAGACTTAGAGACCCTCCGACTGTGCACTACAGGTTGCGGGAGGAGTCCAGAGCACTCAGAGTTAGTGCAGTGAGGCCTTGTGAGCCTGAGAGTCCTGTGCAGACCAGGACGAGAAGTCAGACTTAGTATTTCCCGGGTGTGTCGCTAAGTCTTGTACGGTGGGATCGTAGTTCACTACAGATCTTCATATGAAGAGTGTGCTGCATATGTTTGGGGCATAACTAAAATGTAATCGTATAGGATCACAGTAAATTTAATATGTTAAGAGATTTGAACTTCTGTGCCAATTCTCTATAACTGTTTATTTGTTTAAATATATGTTGTTGCATAGAAATGTAATTATTATCTGTAAATCTACTATGTCATTAGAACTGCCCTGCTTAGTTCTGTTCTTATGCTATATTACAATTTTATATATCTTATGAGTTGTTTAGTGATAGATAAATGAAAGGCTATTCACTGAGCGAGTAGGCTCACTCCTCTACTCAAACATTTTTAGGTCAACAACAACATCAAGAATCTGAAGGATCTTTCCATCCTAGTTTTTAGCAGTAGAAGGTATATGTAGTTAGTTTAGTTAGAGGTCTCTTAATCCTTTCCCCTCGGTCCTTGGGACATGGTGTGGGTGAGAGAGAGTATGTATGGCGAATGTGTAAAAGATGTAAATTAAGTGTTATGTTTTACTTTCTGTTAAACAATGTTACATGTTGTAAACTTTGTTTATGTTCTCTAGCCAGTTTAATTGAAAGGCTTCCGCAATAGTTTATTATGTTTATTTTATAGCAATAATCCGGATATCATTACGAGGTTTTAAAAAGAAAAAGTTCTCAGTGATTTGTTTATGTGATAACCCCTCTGTCGAGCCCTAATCTCGTGATTAGTGGTTAGTGTGAGATCGGGGTGTGACATCTTGGTATCAGAGCATAGGTTGAGTACATGGTTACTCTAAGTCAAGGTCAGGGGATGACAAGAGACCAATAGGATTAGGACTTAGGTGTCTTCCTTCTAACTATAATTTTATAACAGGAAATGTTCTGTTATAGTATTGCAGATGGCAGGAAGAGGATGTGGTCACGAGAATCAAGTTGAGAGTTTAAGTTGAGTTATCAGGGATCATTAGGATCAAAAGATAGAATTATAATTAAGATGGATAAGAAATGATGTGTCTTTAGCTCTGGGAGGTCTGAGTGTTTAGATACCCTGGCCAGGTGTCTGAGTACTTAGATTGACCGGTATCAAGCTACTCTGTCTATTCTTCTCTGAATATCCTGGCCAGGTATGCAGAGGAAGGATAGGCTAGAGAGAAACCCTAGAAATCTTAGGGTTATGAGATAAGAAATTAATGTAGGAGTAAAAGATTAAGCATAGGATGTGATACAACTCTTGCTTTATATTGCTTATTTGATTGGAGACCACTAGAAATGCTCTTATATGTATGAATTTAGATTTTTAGTTTATAAGATATAAATGATTCTTTTATATTGTTGTGCATCATAAATTGGTTTATTTATTGTTTATATTCTTTGTATTAAGCAGACCACAAGTTATGTTTAAATGAGTTTGCCCTGAGTGGATATTCATTCCACATGTTTAAGATCAATAGGAGTTGGTTAATCCTGAAGTAGCTCTTGGCTTCAGGACTACAGGTTCGGTCTGGTCCGGCTGGCAGGATGCGTTACTAGGATCTAACGACTCTTATTAAGAATATAATGAAAGTAGACTCTGAATAATTTAGACCTGAATCATAGTAAGAATGTACATACGTTAAGATGTTGAGATATAAGGGAAAGATTAGAGCAGCTAAGAAGTAGCTGGAACTGATATTGAGGCCCAATGTTGATGCCTCATATGAGAAATCATTAGTTGGAAATTAAGGAATACGATGTAAGGTTCAGATTAAGTTTAATGATTAGTATTATAGGATTTCTAAATATGAGAATATGGAAAAGATATGAGAAAAGTATGTAAGGACTAAGATAGTAAGAATCAACCATGGAATGGATCATGTAATAAAGTAAAATACTTTTATGTACCATAAAACAAAGGGAAAATAGAAGAAAAGAGTTAAGTATACAATAAGATCATGAGATTTGTTCTATGAAAGGTAAGCTAGCATTAATAAAATCTAGGGTTTAAAGGTAGATAAACAATATGAAAATAACTTGGAGAAAAGAGTAAGATAAAAATTTGAAATGTAACAATAAGTAAGTAGCATAGAATGAGGAGTACTATCTGATACATGATCTGAAGTTAGTTGTTGTAGTTCATGCTCTTATGACACAACGTCACTATCTTTATGATGTGATGATAGATTATCACATTGGAAAGGTAAATGTGGTGGTTGATGCTCTGAGCAAAAAGTCAAGTTCAACAACTAATGTATTTTTCATGGCATGTTTCAATAGAGACCTGTTAGTAGAAATGTGAAAGTTGAACTTAGACCTAGGGGTGACAACATAGAGTGGTTTGATTGTACAGATGCAAGCCAAGCCTACTTTTTATGATTAGATCAAGGAACTACAGCAGGGTGACAGTGAGTTATAGCAGATCATGCGTGACATAATGCATGTACCTTGAGACAATGACTTAAGAGAATAGATTATTGAGGAAACACATGTATCGATGTACGCTATGCATGCAGGTAATGCTAAGATGTACAGGAATCTCAAGGAAATGTACTGGTGGTCAGGTATGCAGAAGGATGTAGCTGAGTATGTGGCTAGGTGCAGTGTGTGTCAGCAGGTTAAGGCTGAACACCAGAAACCTACAGCTATCTTGTAATCATTTTCTATGCCTGAATGGAAATGGGAACATACCACAATGGATTTTGTGATAGGGTTGTCCAGGACACCCAAAGGTTGTGACTCGATATGGTGATTGTGGATAGACTAACTAAGTCTGCTCACTTTCTTCATGATAAGTCAACCTTTGATGTCCTAAAGTTGGCTAAGATATACGTGGATAAGATAGTCATGTTGCATGGTATTCCAGTTTCAATTATATCAGGTAGGGATCCTAAGTTCACACCCAAGTTTTTGAAATCAGTGGACAAAAGTTGAGATTCGGTACAGCTTTTCACCCGCAGACGGATGGTCAGTCTGAGAGAACCATTCAGACTCTTGAGGACATGCTGAGAGCATGTGTTTTGCATTTCAGTGGAAGTTGAGAAGGACATTTAAGCCTTATAGAGTTTGCATACAACAATAGTCACCATTCCAGTCTTGGTTTGGCCCCGTATGAAGCTCTGTATGGTAGAAAGTGTAGATTGGACCAATGAATTTACATAGTTCATTGAAACAAATTGCTTAGTGTGAATGTTGAGTTTAGAAATACACGACTGATAATGGTACGGTTTGGTTATAAACCCAGACAATACAGATTTTGTAAATCATCAGGTGCATGATTTCAAGAAAGTACGATAGCATTAAAATATGCAAATAAACCTAGTTGCATGCTTCCTGTTATGTTAATCTGTGTGACTTAACATTTACATGAATTGGCACATTTCTCTGAGATATTACTAGAAATTCTCAAGTATTATTAATTATTTCTTTTATGATACGTAAGAAACTCTTAATTGAGTTATGTGATGCACAAACCAGGATTTGGGTTAATGTGCACGCTCTTCGAGAAATTTCAGATAATTGATAAATATTACAGATGATTTCTTATATGTGAAGTAAATTACTCTTATTGGTGTAATAAGATGTTCAAATGCATGATATAAGGATTACTCAGTAATTACAATGATTTTGAATATACTGCTCTGCCAGTTCTAGAATGATACTGTATTGTGATTTGAACTGCAATCAAATAGATGAGATAACTGAAACCCTAAGGATAGGGTGTTGCTATATGATAAGTGAATGAGGTAACTGAAACCCTAAGGATAGGGTGTACAATGAATCAAGTATTTTGATATCAAAATTCTCAGTATGAGATGTGGTGATGTTTAACATTTCAATTGCATGATTTTTAGTATAAAGTGCCAAATTGCCATGCATTCTGTTTATTTAAGAATTTTAGTTTGTCTGCATGTATAGTATGATAATTTCTTAGTAATTACCATAATTTGAGTTACTATTATAACAGTTCTAGAAAGACAATGTATTGTGGTTTGATCTGGAATCAGATCAGATGTGTCCTATGTTGAGGAACCAATACAGATAGTTGATCAGAGGATCAGGAAACTCAAGAATCGTGAGATACCAGTAGTGAAAGTTCTGTGGAGAAATCATTACCTAGAGGAAGCTACGTGGGAGCACGAGTCAGAGATGTGTAACAAGTTTCCTTTTCTCTTTTAGGAATTTCGGGACAAAATTCTTATAAGGGAGGGAGATTGTTATGACCCACTCCATGATTATCTAGTCAGTATCATGATTAGTACATAATTAATTTAATTGAGATAAGTTAAGTTCTCATGTGATGGTTAGTGCATCATCAAGTTGATTAAGCTGAATTAAATACACAAGACACAATTAGTGCATAATTAAGGTGATTTAGGTTCAGTTAAATGCCAAGATGCAATTAGTGATTTGACCCATTGTGACAAGATACTAATTGTGATTTCTTGCTTCAAGGTCATCGTGGATTCCGTGATTGAAGTTTTGCAAAAAGAATCATTTGATTCGGACCCTCGAGGCAAAAGTTATAGCCTTTTCAGTTTACTTGGACCTAATTTGCAAATTTCCCAAAGTTAGGCTATATCTTTTCTTTTATTCTTCTGTTTTCTTCATTATCCCATTTTCCCTTCACCCGATAGATTAGAACAGCCGCTAAGCGGTGCTTGACCGGCAGTAGGAGGCGGATGGCGATCCATGGGGCGATTTTCTTGAGCCTAGAGCTCCGACCAGCAACACCATCTTCTCCTTCTTCTCCTTCCTCCTTCCTTCCTCCACCACCCCCTTCCTTCTTCCTCGCCTAGCTGCACCCTACTTGCAGGGCGATGCCCCCAAGGAGATGTGCGGCCGTAAGCTAGCAGTAGCAGCCGAAGGTCAAGCACTGACGGCCAGGAGTTAGCACGACGACGCCACCCTTCCTCCTTACCTCCTCATCCTTGCCCTAGCGGCACCCACCTACAACCCAACATGCTTGAGCGCTCCTATAGCTGTGGCCAAAGCAGCGGTAGCAATGGCCAGCAACTAGGGCCGGTGACCAGGATCCTCTTGGGTGCGAGGGATGCACCAAGCAGTGTTAATAAGTTCGGCCAAGAGGCCTAATCAAGAATCAGCAGTCAATAGCCAAGTTCCAGCACCATTTGAGCTAGATCTCCTACTTGTACGTGTGTGCAGGTTTCTGTTCGATTGCAGGAACAGCAAGATGATCGGTCGAGTTGTGAAATAATCGGTCAAGTTTCTGACCAATCGGTCGAGTTTCAGAGTTGTGAGTGGCAGTTCATTCAGAAATCATTATTTAACTCAATTTAAGTGCTTAATTGCTTCAGTATCAGTTGGTATAACTCCTAAACAGTGTAGCACATACAATAGAGTATGATAGATTCATTGGAACTTGAAATACGTAATATGATTGATGAAAATGATAGAATTTCCTGTATAACAACTGCAATGTATACGTTGAGCATAAAATGGATGTTTAGCATCGAAACTGGATAAGTTGATACCGAGTCATGTTTAAAGATAACAAATTATGTATATGTGTTTTCAAGTGATGCTCAGAATGTGAAATAAGTATGAAATGTGATATTCATGTTTAAGTGTTTATATGTTAATCAGTTAATAGACTTAGGTGCCCCAACACCGTTGAACCCCATTGCGCTTTGGGGTAAAACGGTCAGCCCTGGGGATACGCCCAGGCATCGGAGACTCGTGTCCAACAAATACCGAATGTCTCGGTGACACGAAGTCTGAGAGGTAGGATCTCGGTCAGCCCTGGGGATACGCCCAGGCATCAGAGATCTGAGAGAATGTCCCAGTCAGCCCTGGGGATACGCCCAGGCATCGGATACTTAGAGACCCTCCGACTGTGCACTACAGGTTGCGGGAGGAGTCCAAAGCATTCAGAGTTAGTGCAGTGCGGCCTTGTGAGCCTGAGAGTCCTGTGCAGACCAGGACAAGAAGTCAGACTTAGCATTTCCCGGGTGTGTCGCTAAGTCTTTTACGGTGGGATCGTAGTTCGCTACAGATCTTCATATGCAGAGTGTGTTGCATATGTTTGGGGCATAACTAAAATGTAATCGTATAGGATCACAGTAAATTTAATATGTTAAGAGATTTGAACTTCTGTGTCAATTCTCTATAACTGTTTATTTGTTTAAATATATGTTGTTGCATAGAAATGTAATTATTATCTGTAAATCTGCTATGTCATTAGAACTGCCCTGCTTAGTTCTGTTCTTATGCTTTATTACAATTTTATATATCTGATGAGTTGTTTAGTGATAGCTAAATGAAAGGCTATTCACTGAGCGAGTAGGCTCACTCCTCTACTCAAAAAAATTTAGGTCAACAAAAGCATCAAGAATCTGAAGGATCTTTCCATCCTAGTTTTTAGCAGTAGAAGGTATATGTAGTTAGTTTAGTTAGAGGTCTCTTAATCCTTTCCCCTCGGTCCTTGGGACATGGTGTGGGTGAGAGAGAGTATGTATGGCGAAGGTGTAAAAGATGTAAATTAACTGTTATGTTTTACTTTCTGTTAAACAATGTTACATGTTGTAAACTCTATTTATGTTCTCTAGCCAGTTTAATTGAAAGGCTTCCGCAATAGTTTATTATGTTTAGTTTACAGCAATAATCCGGATATCATTACGAGGTTTTAAAAAGAAAAAGTTCTCAGTGATTTGTTTATGTGATAATCCCTCCGCCGCGCCCTAATCTCGTGATTAGTGGTTAGTGTGAGATCGGGGTGTGACACGAGAGTACAGAGACGACTATAGGACTATCTACACAAAAACCAGACACCAATGTCTCCACATGTTGGATCACTGTTGTCCCTGTGACTGCTGCTGCTCTTCCCCTGCAGAAGAGTTTCTGCCTTGATGTCTGCGTCTACCTAAAAACATTGAATTCCACGGGGGTGAGACAATTATAAAAATTGCCCCAGCGGGAGATATAACTCTCCGCCAAAACATTGTCATAGCAGTTTAAATAGAAATAAACTAAACAGTGGGATAATATAAATCAATAGCAGGTGAATCAACATCTATATAGATTAGAGCAACATTCTTATGCAAGTATTTCAATTATAACTTGATATAGCAGCATGGCTCATATTCAATATGATTTAAAGGAACATAAGTATATCTATGTATCAAGGACATGCTAAACAATATGACATCAACCATTAATTCTCACATTTCAATCTTATAAAATTACGCTACATGGCTGATTATATTTTACAAATAGATTTAAGCTTTGAGGAGATGAGGTATACCTCTCATACTCCAACTGACCATTTCTAGAATCGAAATCGGTACCATAAATAAGTCAATGGAAGAGCCAGGTTTCCATGACCTCCCACATCCTGGTCAGCACAGGACTACAAGCAGGACTGTTTCGACTGCTCAAATAGCTTTCCAGGGTATACTGGAACTTCTCTATAGAGTTACAGCATCAACTGCACTCTCATCGGCAATCGAGGGCATCAATGTTTAACTCCATCGACCCGACATAAAATAACATTGGGAGATTAATGATACATTCATCCCAACCATCGGGATATTTAAGATTCATCTATCTCGACACATGAAGGATTGAGAGGTTTAATGTTTACCTTCCCTCAATCTCTTCACCCAGGCATAAGGATATTTTTTCCCATTTACCCCCACATATTCAAAATATGCGAATTCCAAGAATTCCATAGAAAACCTATTTCACCATCACCAACTGCTGACGATGATGGATCTATGGTCAAAGCACTACATGAATATATTTCACTTGATTAATTAAGTACATTTTCATATTCTTTTAGCATCAGGAAAGTTCTCAAATAAAACTTATTATGACAATGCTATAAAGAAACATGTACCGTTTTCATCAATTACTTAACAATCTTTAAAAGGCATTGGGGACTCAGCCCCTTATTTCAAAGTTGGGAATTCTCATCCTTTCACAATTTCATCACCATAATCATATGGCCCTGGGTAATTAAACCCTTGATTCCTTATTAAGCATTGTTACCACTTTTCCAGGTAACCATCACCTTTAGGTCAATTGACCAAGGCAAACATGATACTTGCTACTACAAGCATCACACTTGTTACTTGAGGCTCATTAACTCTCTTATTACCTATTTCCAGGAAGCAAGGTATATTATGGCACTCAAACTACAATCACAATAGTGAATTAAACATCATAGCTCATACCTGACCATGATCATCATTTCAACATACATGTATGGTTAGTACAGATGATAACAGTGATATCAATTGCATAACAGAACCATGCACAACAAATATGAATTCACTATTCATGGGTAACGCCACTATTCCCTTACCAGGGTTAGGGTTTCCCATTTCATGTTACTTAAGGATAAATATCCCACTATCATATCAAAGATATGGTTTTATCATCATATTCCCCAAGATTAGGGTTCATTAAGCAATACATAGTATCACCCTGGATTTGAGCTCCACAGAACATCAAACATCAGGGTTTCTCATGAAACCATCCTCAGTTAAGGTTTCACATCAAAATTCACCCTATAAAGGATTTACATTTAATAATCCACCTTTAGGGTTTACTATTCATCCCAATTAGGGTTTCATATTCCATCACCCATAATTAGGGTTTACTATTCATCCCAATTAGGGTTTCGTATTCCATCACCCATAATTAGGGTTTACTATTCATCCCAATTAGAGTTTTTGATCACATTACTCTTGATTAGGTCTATACACATCATTACCCTGAATTAGGACTACATCCATACCTTGGATTAGGGTTTCAATTATAAATTGCCCTGGATTAGGGTTAAGGTTCAACAACCTTATGGATTAGGGTTTATGTTCATGATTAGGGTTTCATGATCTCTTTACTTAAGGATCATACCCTAAATCACCACATCAATCATACTCATGTATCAACTCCATGCTATCATTCCTCTCAACTTCATTTGGTCATATCAAGCCTTAGTCAAGTTCGTACAACTATGAATGACATAGTGTACTAAGTCATTGCTCTTATAAGCAATTAGGGTTCCTTCCTTAATTGACATTAATCACTTAGGTACTATTAGGGTTTTAACCTTTGTACCATCATTGATTAACATTACTAACCATCATTGGATTATTGGAACTATCATTACCTTCAATATCCAAATGATTGAACCATTAACAACCTCCATGCGGTTTTGAAGTTTCATCACCAAATGGTTTTGAAACTATTTTCCACCCCAAACGGTTTTGAAACTGTTTGGCCCCAAACGGTTTCAAGACCATTTGGGCCAAATCAGTCCCAAAACCGCAAGGGCTCACTAGGTCATTTCTCCATCAAATCGATTTCCAATTGCACCATTGAATTGATCATTGATTATTCAATTGAAGGGTTCATCAATCTAAACCATTAGATCATCATCCATGGGTCAAGGATCAACCACTAACCCACCAAACGGTTTTGAAACCATTTGGTCCCAAACGGTCTCAAGACCGTTTGACCCAAATTGTCTTGAAATCATTAGGACCAATCAATAATTTCTTCAATCAACTTGATTAGGGTTTCCACTTAAAGGATCGTGCATACATTGGATCAATCAATTGAGTCCATTGGATCATCATCCAACATATGATTAGGTTCATACCTCAAATGGTAAACTAAACCAAACGGTCAACTCATCCATGCGGTTTGGAGTCCAACTTCACCAAACGGTTTGCAAACTGTTTGGTCTCAAACGGTTTGGTGAAATCATTTGGACCAAAGGTCCAAGACCGTTTGCTCTTGATTTTTAATTAAGGTGTGTGCTTATGAATAGTTTATCATCTTCAACCTTTAGACTCATGGAACTACTGCCATTTTCCAATGCAATTCCATTAATCAAGCAAGGCTATTGCAATAATAATAATTAACTCATTTTCATGAAGAAATCGAATTCAATGACAAAGATTAAGGGTTTAAGTTATATAACCCGCCTTCAAATCTGATCCCAAGCTCCAAGATTCGTGGCTCCAATGGTGGTTGAAGCTCTAGCAACCTCCCTAGGTCATTTATCAAGCTTTTGGAGTGAAAGGATCGGCTAGGGTTGAAGATAGAGTGAAGAAATGAAGGAATCATGCATTGTTTTATGATTTTCACCATGAAATCAAGAAAACTGAAGGTCAAATTCTTACCAACAGGTTGGGGGCGTCCTTCCTGCTGTTCTTATCTCTCTTGGTCGATTTTTCAAGCAAGGAGAAGAAAGGAATCGAAAAAGATCCTTAGGTGGGTTGGAAAAGACTCTTTTATAAGAAAATTGATGAAAGGGAAAATGTTTTAGAATAATCAATTAATTCCAAAAATGTTGCCACCACTTCCTCCTTGGTTTTCTTTCATGCAAATTCAACTCAATACCACCGATATCCCTTCCATTATCCATGGATTAAGGGAAAAGAAAATAAGCACCTTAATCCCTTATAATATTAATATATCTTTTTGAGTGGAAATTCTTTTCCTTATAATAAGGTGAGTGGAATTTCACCTTCGTAGGATATTTTTGGTCATTGCAAAGCTCAAGGACGTCCACACACACATATTAATTTCACCATTTTAATTTTGGTTGAAGGCCCTTCAATTATTTTATTTATTTTTGCATTAATGTTTCCATTATGCTTAAATCTTGATTATTTTAATATCAAGATTCTCTCTCCTTCAACTTAATTCAAATGAGGTGCCCCTCTCATTTTCTTTGCTCCACATGATGCCAAGAAATATTAGGGACCTTATTGAAGTGGTAATTTACATATTGCACCCTAGGTTTTGGGTAAATTGCAAATTACACCAAAACTAGGTTTTCATGCACAAACATTGCTTTATCAGCTCTTTCCTAGTATTTCAGGCTATCACAAGCCATACCTCTGCATCATTTTCACTCTCATGATGCTTTGTCACATGAGAAACTTATTATCATGTACAAATTTCAAATAAACCCCTCAACTTAGATAATTTGCACTTTAGTCCAAAACAAGCAAAATATTGATTTCAACAATATTCAAAAAGGATTAAATTTGTAATATAAGTTCCTCTTGAGCCTTAATTACTTTTCAAAAGATAATAACATGCATATAATCACTTTTATTAAGAAAAACACCTAGGGTTAATTCATAACCCAGGTCAGGGATGTTACAATCATGGTCTCAGAACCCTTTCTAGCTTACAGTTCTTATTTTAAGGTCAAACATTAATTTAGATTGGGATCATTAATTTGTTTGTTTGGAAGATTGCATCGGTGTAACCCCTTACATCCAACTCTTCCTTATTACCATAACCAAGGAACTGATCCTTTTTCACACTTCTCAATCACTTTATGATGTTCTTTATGATTAACCACTCGTCATGTCCAATAAATACAAGATTTCTAGATAGGTATATATATCCTCTCATCATGTCCAATACATATGTGATAATAGGATATCCTCTCATCATGTCTAACACATATGAGATTATTGGATATCCTCTCATCATGTCCAATACATACGAGATAATGAGATAAGTACATAACATTGCATTCAAGATAGATCCAATTGTGAATGCATATGACATCTATCCTTGTGTTCTTCATAAGAACTGGGACACTAGGCTCCTGAGAGACTAACTCCATGTATCATGGACAAGTTTTTTCTCATTGAGTTTTGCTTGTTGAACCCCTTTATCATCTTGCCAATGTATTTTCTCTATCTTAGGTCATGAAGCTTTCCAGATCTATTTCTATAGATCTTAATTATATCACATAGGATGATTCGCATAAACACTTCACAAAGAAGGTACTTTCTGTGCCAGGTTTTTATCATTTTATGGATAAGGACGCTATTCCCCATAATTATGTGGAAGATAAATATGCTCCCACTAAATCTATTGTAATCATAGATTTCATTTTTATTTTAACTCAAGTTAAACCCCTTTGACTATCTTGTCATATAGAAGATTCCAGCTCTGAGACGCTTGCTTTAATCCTCAAATTGACCTTTGTAGCTTATAGAATTTATTCACATTATTGGATTTATAAAACCTTTAGGCTATGTCACATATGTATCCTCATAATTATTCCATTTAAGAAATGTGGTTTTAACTACCATATGCCAAATATCATAGTCATACTAAGCTAAAATAGCAAGCATGATCATGATGGATTCAACCATGGTAACTTTTAAAAGACTTCATCATGTTCGACACCTTGAACTTGTTTGAAAATCTTTACAGCCAATCTACCCTTCCATGTTGGTCTTTTCACAAAAACCCAAATGCACCAAATTCACCCTATGGGATTTACCCCTTCAGTTGGATCCATCAATGTCAAACATTATTGGTTTACATGGATTCCATCTTGGATCCCATGGCCTCAAGCCATTTCTCATATTCTCATTCCTCATTATCTTCTAGGTAGATTGTTGAATCATCATATATGATCAACTCATGACCTTTCAGAGTTACAAGACATCATAATCTGTCAAACTCAAGGCATGTTCTACTAGAACTATAAGGTTTCATGTTACATTAGGAATTTGAGATTCCACAACATCTTGTAAATATCTATGTTCCTATTATACCTCCTTAGGTTCAATGTTTTCTTGTTAGTCTTGAGCAGCTCAAGTTCTACTTTTACTACCACTAAATCCTTTGGAACTAAATTCCTCTTCAGGAATACAACTATCTAGATTAACAAACAACTTTGTTGTTGGACTGGGATAAGAGTAGTATTTTAACAAAACAACATTTATGTGATTTATGGATGAATCTTTCCAAGAAACTACTTTCTTACATAAGTTTTCGATCATAATCACTATAAAAGAAATATCGGGACTCCTCCCATGCCATATCTCATATGGTGTCTTTCGAACTATTTTAGACGATACATTATTTTAGTGTAAAGCATGTGCCCAAAAGAAATTGGAAGATCAACTATATTTTATTGATACTCACACCATGACTTAACAAGGTGTGATTCCTTTTTTCTGATACACTTTCATGATACACTATCATTGTGTTTTAGGTAGAGTTCATCATGATACACTATCATTGTGTTTCAGGTAGAGTTCATCATGATACATTATCATGATCTCCTAGGAGGTACTCAAACTCTTGGTTTAAAATATTTCGACATCGATCACATCGAAGTTTCTTAATACTTTTACCATGTCTATTACGTACTTCCAATCACCTTGAACACTTCAATAGCTTCATATGTGTATTTCATTAAATACAAATTTCCATATCTATCGGTAGCATCAATAAATATAATGTGTTACTGGTACCTTCTTTAGCATTTATTCTAAAAGGTCTATGTACATATGTACTAGTCCAAATGGAGTAGTTGATCCCCCACTACATCTAGTAAATATTCTCTTATAATATTTCCCAATAAATAAGACTTGCATGTCTCTATTGGTTCAATAACCAAAAGAGTCTAGAGAGCCATCATATGGATTCTATAAATGCACTTCTCATTTATGTTCACTAGATGACAATGTTACATGTATTCATTGTTTGAGTTATCAGGTCATTCAGTATATGTGTCATACACATTTGTCTCTAAAACTATCTAGTATAGTTTATAAGACATAGGACATTTCCATATAACATCTCCTCTTTTAAAATGAAACATCAATTTATCCTTGTCCATACAAGATACATGATATTTTTCATTAATGGTAAGGGCACAATAGATATTTAGTAATTCCATTTTATGCCCATGAATGATAGATTCCAAGTGTAGTGGCAGTAACTCTTGATCCTTATAGTTCTAGCTTATTTCTTATCGGATCATGAAGTAGAGATCTATATCTCTTTTTTCTTTCTTTGCTCCTTTAAGTGAAAAGGACAGATTACTTTTTCACTTACCCATCTCCTTATCTTGAGTGTTAATGACATGGACTTTAGCTTATCCTTAGAACACTTCTTGGCCTTGCCTTTTCCCTTGGATTCACTTCTGATGATCATTATTATAGATTTGTCTTTCTTATTTCTTTCCTTGTCATCGACATGCCAAGTAGTTATGACATCGGTTTATCCAAGTTACTAAAGTAGTAACACTTGATATATTGACCATATGATTCATCCAATGATTTGTAGAATCATATTTATGGTCAACTCTTAACCTAAAATAATCCCATACACTCCACATGCCTAATCATATTGCACAAATGGGGCTCTATTAGATTTCTATCTTCCAATTTGCACTCATAAAATGCTTCAAAGACATTGTACCTTTCTTGCTTTACATGATTCTTAAGATGGGTTACCATCTCGAGCATTTCCATGTGTATCATGTTGTTCATGCAACTCATAGTTCATACAACATAGCATAAGGTACCCAATATCTATGACATCATTAGCACGCTTCAAGTAAGCACTCCATTTCAGCCTTAGGCACATTTGGAGTGGGTTCCTCTAGTTGTGGTCTTTCAAGGACATAGAGCTTTTACTCATTTTTTAGAACATTTCTCAAAGTCCTAAACCATATGTGGAAGTTAATCCCATTTAGTTTGTCCTACTGAAGAACTCATCGCAATGTGAACATGTTTGTGTTTGACATTAGATTCTAAAAGAAAAACTGCAACCTTTTCAAAAAACTTTTGATTTGTTTGATTTGATAAGTTAACTATATTAGTTAGGCCTTTAATTAATTATTGCTTCGAGTTTGATTTGATAGGTTAACGATATTAGTTAGACCTTTAGTTAATTATTGCTCCCACTATTTTGTTCCAATTGATAACACTCATGTATCATTCAGAAGACTGCAATGTACAATTGTCTAGTGAGCCAAGATCCAAAGCAATTCAACTATTACCCAGACAACACCAGCGTCCATAGTCAATTATTACGGTAGGCAACTTTTTCCAATTGCATCATATGAAAATCTTAGATAGATGATATGTGTAACTGCTTACCATGATCATCTGCATTCTTCCACTGCTTAATCTCATTAAAATCATACAATTAAGCCTAACCCAAAATCCAACATGATAATAATGCACCCCGCTTGGCGGGCCCACATTATCATCATCACACTTCCACGAGATAGAAAGTGTATCAGCCTTGGGATGCCCATGCTTAGTCGATCAAGCTTTTCATATGTGTTTTTTTGAAAAGCATCTTACACTTAATATTGTATTTGAGGGATTTTATATATAAATACATATACATATGCAATCACCACATACTTATAGTATGTATCATATACATGCTATAACCACAAATGAGAACATGAAATAATTAAAACACACAAGTGATGGTTATGGCCATACTAATGTAATTCCTTGGAGCCATAATGAATTACTACCACCTAAGCTCCACATCATATCTAACCTATTGTTGATGAAGATCTGTACTCGAACCAATCAGGGTTGATCAGTTCAACTCTTAAACCAGTCGGCTTGCCTCTTGATTGCTCATTTGGGTTCTTAAATGTTGCCTAGTCTCAGGTTCAACTGATGTCTAGACTCCTCCAGTCGATCAGTTCGGCCACCAGTCAATCTGTTCATCCTCCTACTGTATGTCCTCCTTGGTCCTCCAATTGATCGGTTCGTCTCATGAGTCGATCGGTTTGTCTGATGCAAAATGTCTTCTCATGATGAAACATAATTTAAAACTATCTTATTTCTTATTACATTGTATAAGGGAAAACCTTGTATTATATTTGAAGGAAAATAGGAAGAAGTGAATTAATTTATATTAGGAAAGAAGAGAGTGGCTTAGTACACAGACCGAGTAACAATAGGAATAAACAACCACAACCAGGCACACACAGATCTGGGTTATTGGCCATAACCATGCTTCACATCCACCATTAAAATTGATTTTACAGTGACGTGTATAAATTGCATATATATCATATCATATATATATTAGTTTGTGGAGTGTATGTGGTAATTAACCACATATGCACATTAACCAGGTTAATATTCATATCGTATGTAATAAAATAAATTTGATCATATCGATTCAATCCATATACATCGTAAATTGATAGGGCTCTGATACCACTGTAGGAAAATCAATGCGACAAATGAGGTAGCGTACAAAAAAATTAAAGCCCAATTCCTATGGACAGTAAGATCACATCAACAACATTGTATTTAGGAAGGAAGGTTTGAAAGGTTATACCTATCCTGGAGTAAGTCCAGCGATATTACCCATGTAATAGCATCGTGCTTCTTCTTCAGGCAGCATCATCACTCGTACAGTCATCACGAACAGCAACCTGATGTGGCACCCATAGACAACAGTTGATGGAGTTCTCCTAGTGTGAGAAGTCTCCTACCTCTAGAGAATTCCTCGCGGGCCATCGAGAACTTCACATTGCGCTACCAGAGCCAACCAAAAGGATTTATCCCCTTGTATTAGTGTAATACTCACCGACATACTCTCCCACAATTGTTCTAAGTTGTTTTCTCCCTCGCTGTCCTTCCCTTTGATGAGTAGGACTTGTTTGAGTTCTCTATTGGTTACAAAAACTAGAGAAGAAATCAATTGTCAGAGCAACTGATTCTCAATTATGTGTCTTAGGAAGCCCTAAATACTCCTCTATTTATAGTAGAGGCTAGGGTCAGGGTTCCCAGTCTCTGTAGAAGTAGAAGCGTCCAAAAATTTTATAAATCTCACAGCCTGTGAAAGGTGAACCAATCGGTTCACCAGTGAAAGGGTCGGCTGGCACAATGTGCCGATCGTTTCACACAGTGAACCATTTGTTTCAATTTTTTCCCTAATTGCAATTCAATTCATAATATATTTCAAATTAATGTTCAATATTAATTCATGTATCAATCTAATTGAACAAACTAAAATGATAAACTTTTATCATGATTTGCAAAAATCACCAGAAGCTTCAGTTGCCTTGACCAAGTCGATTGGTTCACTAGGTGAACTGATCGTCTCACCAACCTGAGTTGATCGGTTCACCCAGTGAGCTGATCGTTTGGTGTCCTAACTCACAAAAAAATTAAACAATTTAATTTTCAATCAACCTGACACTCCAACCAGTTAGTTCAATACTTGAAATTGATGGTTCTGAGTCTAATCAGTTAATTTGTTGTTTAATTGTATACCTAAACACCTTTAGTATTCAATCTAAACATCATTCATGAATATATTCCTTTGATCCAAATGTATCCAATGTGTGTGACCCTATATGTCTATAATTATGTTGGCAGTGAATCTCTGTAACCAAATTTGACATCACAAGAAAAGAGAAGTGCCTAGTCAGACATCATTGCTACCCAAGTAATTCAGAAATTTGGAGAACAACTTCCACCTACAATATGTGATCAGTGTTATCGTGTTCGTATAGTTCCTTTGTCTGATATCTAAATTGAACTCGAGGCATGGAATCTTCATCCTCTCAACGTTCAATCCATGTTCCTTGAACTAGAGATGACTATCTGAGATGCATATGACTTCACATATTATAGATTGAATCGTATTAGTATGGTTGTTCATTTCTCAATTTCACTTATTAAGAGGCCATGGATATCAATCTCCTGTACGAGGGACAAATCCCATCTACATCACTCACACTCAATCCCCATGTATCACAGTGCACTCGAGCACCACCTTTATGGCAACCCTTATTCAAGATCGGGTGGATGATGTCAAAGTAAATGAACGACATGTGATGAATGTAGTGATTTTATGTATAAGAACCACAATCACCACTATCACTATGAGAGATGATTCTGACTACCATTCTATGGTCTCCATGTATCACTGTCATGGTGGGTTTGTCTGATAGACTGTTCTGTAACATGTACGTGTGTGTTTGACTTGATATCATATATCATGACTAATGAGACTCTGTCATCAGCCAACACACACTCTAGTCTTATGTATTATTTTTGTATATTTTTCTTCCACAATAATATCTGACTAGGGATAAAACAAGAATCTATATACTCTTAGCATCTATATGATCTCATTGTTCAAGTCACATACTTGAGGACATACGTCATCGAATAACATCATTCTTTAGACATCTAATATGTCTACATCATCATATCATGACTTAGAAAACATAATAGAAGGAATTACCTTTATGATTTATCAAATTAGGTATTTAATGCCACATTCTAATCATCATATGATTGTCTCTCTGGGCATACATACCAACACATATATGTTCCTTTGACAAACCAGAACAAGTAATAAACACCTCAAATTCATGACAATTATAGCAAGTTACTCTTTTGAAGAAGTCATGGACTTCTATTCTATTTTTATTGATGACGGTTAGTCCTTGATAGAAAGTTGTAGGCTCGATTGGTGCCCCAAACTATTGTTAGGTGATATTGCTCATTAGTTGTATTATAGGACCCAGACATACGAGTTATCAACCACTTTTATTCTTCTTAATATCATTAAAAAAAATGTTGTAGCTCCTCACTTGTGGAGTATTTTTATGAAAGTTCTTAGGGACATAAATTCCATCACTATATCTTCCTTATACTTGAGAATTACATCTGACATTTTCTAACCCAGGTTGTTATAATAATGTAGGGTAGAGGTAGGAAGGAGTCCTATTTTTGGTAATAACTTGTAAGAAACTAGCTTAATATATGATTTATAATTACTATATTTATAAATCTATAGTCATCAAAACATTTTGATTTTGATAAGCATACTAATTTCATTACAGAGGAGCTATACGACATCTACATAAAGAGGAAGACAAACTAATAGACCAAACAATAGTCAAGAATAGATACGACCCACCACAAAAACTCATGTCGAAATGTGATAAGAATAATGATTCACATATTCCTCTTCTACTTCGTTGTCTAATGCATCTTTCCATGAGGGATATCTTCAACTTGAGCATGTATATGTGGTAGAGTAACTGTACCAAACTGGCATTCTAAAAGGATATTTCCTATGCAACTGTCATACAATTACATAATTAAAATTGATCAAGAAATAGTAGCCTTCTCTTAGGAGAGAAAGAAGCATTGATTGATGACGAGAGAGAAAAAACAAAATAAAAAAACCTAGTTAAAATAGAAAATAAGTATAGGAGAAAGGAGAAAGAAAACTCATCGTAGTCATACTCAACAATAGAAAGGAAGGAGATCGCTGTCTCTAAAATAACCATGCACTAACCACCAAACAAGCTTAGACAACTAGAACGTGTTTCCTGAGTCGAACAACATTTAAGATGCCCAATATCCTTACTCAAAGTCTAGAACAAATGCCTCCATCGCCAAAACTAGGAAGTCAGAGGAGAAACAACCACACCTCATGGAGAATAAATACTACTGACATCGAGCGAGAAGAGGCCAATTGGGGAGTGAGGCACTGCTTTGAATCTGCCAAAAAACTCCTCCACCCGGCCAACCTCTGCCAAAGAAAAAACCTAGCCTTGCTAGGGAGAGGGGGAGCGTAACGGCTGACATAGTAATCATCCAAACATTGTAATTAAAAATTCTGGACTTTCTTAATTGGGTAGTCAAAATTCCATTACTTGCTAACTACTACAACACTTACAATGATGCTACCCAAACAACTCTTTCCTTAGTTAAGTCCTAAAGGAAAATTTAACAACACAAAATGTCTACTTCAATAAAAGGTCATATAGTTTCCTATTATCTCTTATAAAAATGATGTATATTTTTAGCTGTAAGTCGGTTTACCTCAAAGAGACAAACTATCTTCATAATTTCAACACCTGATAAATATAATTATTTAATGTACTTCATTGTAAATGAATTATTAAATTTTTATGGTTAGGTTAATGAAAGTTCATAGTTAAAAAATCTAGATGCAAAAATCAGGTATTATGTGTTAAGAAAAATTGTTATTTATATCTATCTAAAAATTGACAATGAAAATAGGTATGCTTGAAAAGTATCTAGTGAAATTTCAATAACCCTACACTCAGATATTTCTTCCATTAAATTAGAACATAAATTCTACATGATTAAATTTCTCATCTAGATAACTCTAAACTGTCATGCAAAACTACTTGAATCCATTACTTATTTTTTACATATTTATTGGGATTTATTCTACTAGGTCTAGTATTAACTGACTCAATACTAGTTCTTGATGTTACATGGAAGATCTATTATTAATTTATGTAAAAAAAATTCATCTTACAAGTTGAAACTAGTTTCTTAAAATATAAGATAAAGTTGCACATGTACCTTTTATGTTCTCAATATTGTTTTTTGTATAATCTATAAAGATAGTTATTTGACTAATTTATCATTTATTAGTAGCTTAAACTATTAGAATAGCCTCAATAGTCATGAAAACTTATACATATTACTTGAACGGTGATTTCCACTAAAAGATAGTCAACCTATCTTTTTATATGCCAATGTATTCATCCTATTTAGGGTCACACAGAATCTGTCACATAAGACTAAATCTCATAAATAGATGCATGGTGGAAGACTACCTCGGTGCTGCGCCAAGTAACTAGTATTCCATCGCACGTATGGCCCTTCTCCGATGCGTCATCTATGAGATTCTTTTGGAAGATCAAACATAAGACTATTTGTTAAATAGAAAACATTGTTTGCCATTTGAACAATTGCATTTTCTAGTTGGCATATTCTTATTCCTTCCTCACAAATTTGTGTAGCCAAATCCAAATGAATGTCTACCTCCCCTGACCTCATCTAGATAGGTGGTATAGTTATCTAGGTGGTGATCAATCTGTGGTGCTAACATAATGCTCTCATGTGCTATTCCTACTTGTTATGAAATATTATGAGAATAAGTGATGAATTGTCTGATTTGTATCATCGGTATATTGCCCTAGCCCCCGGTGTAACCACCGAATGCGCCTAAGGCTTCTACGGGTTTTTGGGTCTTATGGGTTGCTCTTCATTTTGACAATCAAATTCTCATGCGTGCATGTTTATGGTTTCTAACAAAAAAAAACACTAACAGCAATTAGCACAATTATTTTATGCCAAATTGAGAGTGAGGGAAGTAATGAATCGATTTTTATTAAAAAAAATTGAATGCCAAAACGTATACGAATCTCGAGGAACTCATACAATACTAATTAGAATAACAATCTACCCTGCTTTTTTATTAAAATGAAAGCATCACTACGTAAGTTTTCTCCCTTGGCGTTTTTCTTAAAACTACTGTTTCTGCCAAACTTCTCTTTCTCGTGTATAGTAATTTTTCATAATGCTAATAAGCTACTCGTCATTGCGAAGTATAAAACGGCTTGTCGGTTTGGAAAACAAGAGAGCGAGGAAAACATGAAGATAGACAATGGAACGGATCATTGTACGTGCAAAACCAGATACTCTTACACACACTTTTCCTTTAACTAGCCAAAAAAAGTAATAAACACCTCGGATTCACGATGATTATTGCAAGTTACTCTTTCGGGGAACTCCGTAGACTTCTATCCTGTTTTTATTGATGACGGTCGGTCCTTGGTAGGAAGTTGCAGGCTCGATCAAAGCCCGCAGTGCTGTTGGATGATTTCGCTCAATATCGAAGAATCAGTAAAGTTTTGCGTGCACGACGACACCAAAAATATCAAAACCCTCCTGCATGCTACTAGAGGCTGGGGTTCGTCCACCCACACTGTTGTTGATTCCAGCCACCCGACATATCATATGAATAAGATTTATATAGTGCTATGATAATATAATTAATATCAACCACCATAAACAATCAATCATTAAATACTTATTGTAGGTTAGCTTTCCATTGTTAGGTAATTGACAGGGAAACCATTCATTAATCCAATTGATCATCCCTGCAATCCTATCAATAGATCGCCTACATCACACGTTCTGATAGATGCAGCGCATTTGATAGATTTCAAAGTCAAGATTTCAAGTTTCTATAGCGTGTGCAGGTGCCCATTGTTATACTTCTTTATTGTATTTCAAACCAAAAGGCAAAAGGTTTAGTCTCATATTGCTTGTGGTGGAGACTTCCCTCCTCCTTATATATGGACCCTTGTCCATAGTACAATTGAGGATTGAAAGGGGATAGACCCTACCTACGCACGCGCATGGTGGGCCTTGCCAACGGGGTTTGGGCCGGTCCGGTCCGGAAACCCTTTAATCGGGCGCGTCGGCGCACGTCGCATCCCGCGCGCAGGGGGGTGCAAATCCGGCCTCCCGAACGCACTCTTCGCTCACCTTTCTTTTCTATTTATCTTTGTTTCTCGTTGTCTTTCGAGACATTTGCACAACATCTCTCGCTTTCTTCTTCTTCACCTACTGTCAGTCCACTAGAAGAACGATCAATCGCCTTTCGCTCGTCGCTGTGACTGCATTTGCGCGCTTCACGTCGGCAAACACTGTTGGATCCTGGGAGAGTAGCCGCGCCGGAGACTATCGCACAGGCGCTCGCCGTCGGGTACCGCGGAAATACTCTTAAGGACAGTGCTCTCTGCACGCCTCAGTGTATCTCTGGTAAAATCTTTACTATTTACGGCTTACATCGCGGTTTGTACCCTATTACGACTAACACCCACGTCCGTAGTGCAACCGAAAGAATCATGAACGATGGCGAATGGGTCAAGCAGAAAGTGATTTCCTTTGTCACGAATGTTCTACTAGTTGCTCAATTCATTCCTTGTCCTTTGTAAGCATGCGTACTAAACTAGGACCATTCTTTTGGAAAAGCCGAAGTCAAAGCCAAATTAACCACAAGGGGAACACCCAGGTCCTCAAATTTCACATAGAAATTCTAAAATTGCTAGATTTAATTCACACTGATCTTGGAGATTTAAAAGGAAATCTATCTAGAGGTGGGAAACATTTCTACATTATTTTTGTAGATGATTTCTCACGATATACAAAATTATATTTACTACATTCAAAGGATGAAGCCTTTGGAATGTTTGTTAATTATAAAACAGAAGTAGAGAATCAACTCAATAAGAAAATAAAACGTCTTCGATCAGATAGGGGTGGTGAATATGATTGTTCTCCTTTTAATGAATTTTGTGTGAACCATGGTATTATACATGAATACACACCTCCATATTCGCCTCAATCTAATGGTATTGTTGAACGTAAAAATAGAACTCTAAAGGAGATGATGAATTCTATTTTAATCAATTCAGGAGCACCCAACAACTTGTGGGGGGAGCGATTTTATCATCTTATTTTCTTCAAAATCGCATCCCTAGTAGGAAGACAAATAAGACACCATATGAATTATGGAAAGGATATCCTCCTAATTTGAAAAATCTCAAAGTGTGGGGGTGTCTAACCAAAGTCTTATTAATTGGGCCTAAGAAACGAAAATTGGGATCTAGAACCCTAGATGGTGTTTTTATAGGTTATGCTCAGAATAGTGTTGCATATAGATTCTTGGTTATTAGAAGTGGCAACAATGTTGTAGAACCTAATACAATTGTTGAATCTAAAAATGCTGAATTTTTTGAGCATATTTTTCCTATGAAAACTCCCTTAGAAAACTTAGCTAATCCTTCAAATGAAATTTTCAAGAATATCCCAAGTACATCCAATTATAATGATGTTTTAGAATCGGATGATATAGAACCTAGGAGATCCACTAGGATGAGGAAGGAAAAGAATCTTGGTGATGATTTCTATTCCTTTATAGTGGATAATGATCCTCAATCTTACAATGAAGCTATTAATTCAACTGATTCCTCTTTATGGAAGGAAGTAATTAATAGTGAGATTTTATCTATATTATCTAATCATACATGGGAACTAGTGGATCTTCCACCAGGTATTAAACCCATAGGATGTAAATGGATATTTAAAAGAAAATTAAAAACAGATGGGACTGTAGATAAATACAAAGCTCGTTTGGTTGCCAAGGGATATAAACAACAAAAGGATATTGACTATTTTGATACCTTTGCTCATGTTACTAGAATATCTTCAATTAGAATTTTAATTGCTTTGGCATCTATTAAGAAATTAATCATACACTAAATGGATGTTAAAACAGCTTTCTTGAATGGAGATTTAGATGAGAAAATTTATATGGATCAACCTGAAGGGTATGTAGTTTTAGGAAAAGAACATATGGTATGCAGACTAATCAAATCTCTCTATGGTTTGAAACAAGCACCTAAACAGTGGCATGAGAAATTTGATAAGGTCGTTGTATCATATGGATTCCATATAAATGAAGGAGATAAATGTATATATTCTAAAGTCGATAACCAAGATTGTGTTATAATATGTCTCTATGTCGATGACATGCTTATTTTTGGCACTAATATTGATATAATAAATAGTACAAAAGGCTTCTTGGCTTCTAACTTTGACATGAAAGATATGGGAGAAGCAGATGTAATTTTAGGAATTAAACTTCTTAAATATGATGATTGCATCATGCTATCCCAAGTACACTATGTTGAGAAAATTCTCAATAAGTTTTCAATGTTTGATTGTAAGCCGGTCAGTACACCTTTTAATCCTAATTGCAATCTCAAGAAAAATAAAGGTAATAGTGTTCAACAAGTCAAGTATGCACAAGTTATTAGAAGCCTGATGTACTTAATGAACTGTACTCGTCCAGATCTAGCATATGCAATGGGGAGATTAAGTAGATATACTCAAAATCCTAATAAGGATCATTGGGATGCTCTACATAGGGTTTTAAGATACCTTAAAGGCACAATTAATCATGGATTGATTTTTTGTGGATCTCCAACTGTGCTAGAAGGATATTGTGATGCCAATTGGATTTCTGATTCATATGAATTGAAATCTACAAGTGGTTACATCTTCACTATGGGTGGAGGTGCTGTGTCTTGGAAATCCTCCAATCAAACATGTATAGCTCGTTCCACTATGGAATCTGAGTTTATTGCCTTAGAAAAGGCAGGAACTGAAGTCAAATGGCTAAGACATGTTCTAATGGATCTTCCCATTTGAGAGAAACCTTGTACACCAGTGTTTATACACTATGATAATCAAGCTGCCATAGCAAGAGCTAAAAATAAAGTTTACAATGGGAAGAGTAGGCATATTTGCCTACATCACAATATTGTGAGGCAGCTTGTATGTGATAGCATAATCTCAAAGGATTATGTTAAGTCAGAATTAAACTTGGTCGATCCTTTGACAAAGCCATTAAGTCAACGACTAGTGAGAGATACATCGAGGAGAATGGGACTATGCCCATACCAGAAGTCGAAGTTATGGACACCCAACCTTCATGAACGGTGATCCCGGGAAGAAGGTTCAATGGGATAAACGAAGTCACTGGATGACTCAATGTGTTGTAATACATGTATCTCATTCTTATGATGTAAACAACAATTTGCAATGATTCAGTTGAATATATTTCTTAATGGATTTCATAGTCATTAATGGTGGTGTATATACTGCAATATATGCTTGATGAAAGTCCATCTATATGAGTGTGGAGTGGGGCCGCTCCTGTTGTGATTTGGGCATATCTCTAGAGCATTCATGAATTTTCCCAGTAGGCGCATGGCCTAAAGGCGCCAATCCGTAAGAAAGGTAATTGATTTTATGAATGTCATGTGAGTAATGTACCTCTAATCAGATAAAGGAGGAATTGGTTCAAGAACATAGTTCTACCAATCTTCCACAGATTACGTACATATACTCTATGCTTTAGTTCAAAGAACTCAGTTCTACCAAAGCTTATGCATGTCATTTGTTTAAGTTCTTCCAGTGGTCAACTCGGTTTTTTATATTGTTTGTTTTGAAATAGTGGGGGATTGTTATACTTCTTTGTTGAATTTCAAACCAAAAGGCAAAAGGTTTAGTCCCATATTGCTTGTGGTGGAGACTTCCCTCCTCCGTATATATGGACCCTTGTCCATAGTACAATTGAGGAATGAAAGGGGATAGGCCCTACGCATGCGCATGGTGGGCCTTGCCAACGGGGTTTGGGCCGGCCTGGTCCGGAAACCCTTTAATCAGGCGCGTCGGCGCACGTCGCATCCCGCGCGCAGGGGGGTGAAAATCCGGCCTCCCGGAGCCCCTTGTGTGGGCGTAGCCCCAGCTTGGTTTTGCTCTTCGGTTCACTGAACT